>PVJS01026211.1:0-27185 GCA_004027185.1 Glis glis | reverse complement strand
GTACCGGGGATTGAACCCAGGGGCGTTCTACCTCCGCGCTACACTCCCGGCCCTATTTTTCTATACTTCATTTTGAAACCGGGTCTCATGAAGTTGCGGAGGGCCTCATTAGGTAGAGAGAGAGAGAGAGAGACAGTGGGAGAGAGAGAGAGAGAGAGAAAGAGAGAGAGAGAGAGAGCGCTGAGGCTGGCTGTGAACCCGGATCCTCCAGTCTCCGCCTCCCAAAGTACTGGGATTACAAGCGTGCGCCACCATGCCTGGCTTCTTCTTTTATTTTGAAACAGGGTCTTGCTAAGCTATTGCATGCTAGCCTTGAACCTGCGATCCTCCTGTTTCAGCCTTCCAAGTCCTGGGATTACAGGCATGCACCACTGCACCAGATTTACTATCTTTATTATTTAAGAATCTTAAATGTTTATTAAGAACCTGCTATTGCTTAAATGAACTTGCATGCATTTTTGCTATTCAGGATCTGACAAAGTTAAATTAAGATGTAAATTGTTTGGAAAAACCCTAGTAGTTAATATAACACCCTGCATCCCTTTTGCTCACTCTGTGTCACTTTCCATGACCAGAGTCCCCATCCATTTGGGGACTGCATAGGTTTCAGGCTGTCCTCCCAGCAGGGAACAGGCTGTCAGTGCTCTCTTTGCATCTGCAAGTGCTCCTTGAGAAGACCGTACCTACCAGGTTAGCCCATTTGCTAAAGTGCAGAATGAAACTGCTAAGGTAAGGACCTTCTACCTCCAGACAAGGATACTCAGCCAGCCAGCCAGCAATTATTTGCTAAGAGTCTGTGAAGTACAAAGTACTGTGCTGGGCTGTAGAGTGGACTCAAAGAAAGTGTAATGGCCCTTAACTCCATCCAGGGATTCAAGACAGGCTCTTGAAAAAGTTAGGTGTCAGATGTGTAGTTAGGAGTCAGGTGTGGTTTAATTAAAACGTTGTCACACCTCACCTGAGGGGAGTTGTAGTCCCTGAAGGTGGGCCTGCCATGGGAATGGGGGAGTCAAATTCAGTGGGCATCCAGGAAGGAGCTAAGCATAGGTTTTCCTATCAGTGCACCCTGTTTGTCAGCAGCATGAGCATTCCTGTCTTATATTCCTTAAACTGGAAGGACTCTAGATGCTTCTTTAACTGTACCTGTTTCATCTGGAGTAGTACTGAGGGTTTTCCAAGGAACCAGCTTGTGATATCCCTGGAGAAATGAAAACTGACACTAGAGCAGTACTGGCAAGTTGGTGATGCGTATGGAGACGCAAAAAGAAGGAAGGAAGGTAGGTGGAAAAGCCTAGTTAGCCGTGTGAAGAATAGAGCAGTGCTGGGCGGAGTCTGGAATAGCAGCCAACTGTAGGTCAGGTGCCAGCCCGAGGGTCCTGATGGGACTCCTGCAGAGGGAAGGAGGGAAGGAGCTCCCTGAGGCAGCAGCAGGAAAAGGATGGAATTTGAGTTGGGTGTTGGATCTCTAGTGACAGCAGGGGGATATGATACAGGATGGATGAGCAGACAGTCTCTTTCCTCCCCCAGTTGGTACCCACATCAGTTTCCCAAGGAGCTGGGAAATTGTTTTCAGGTACAGAGACAGAGAGAGAGAGAGAGAGAGAGAGAGAGAGAGAGAGAGAGCTATTAATGTTAAAGTATAATTTTCTCAAATTAGAAATATGACTCTCATAAAGATAGAAAATGAACATGTCAAAGTTTTATGGAACCCATCAGTGAGGAAAACAGTGAGATGGTGAACTGATCCAAAGGGTGCTTGAGGAACTGATTATTTATAGGCTTTCAAGAAATGGATCAAATTTATGTTTTATGTGTGTACGAATATGAAACCTACCACTCAGTAGAATTAATATGCACCAATAAAAAAGCATATTGGATTAAGATTACTAGGTTATACATAAAGTAGGGTAGTGTCCTACACAGTAATAAAACCTGAATATTTGCGATAATCTTTTCTACCATTCAGAATTCCGTAAGTTAACATGTAGCTTCACAATGTCTGGACTGTAATCAGATAGCGAATAGTGAAGCCAAATACCGGTGCATTCTCCTGGAATTAAAGAAGCCTGGTTAAGCTGGGTGTGGTGGCGCATGCTTGTAATCCCAGTACTTGGGAGGCTGAGACAGGAGGATCCAGGTTCGCGGCCAGCCTCAGCTACTTAGTGAGACCCTGTTTCAAAATAAAGAATAAAAAATAGGGCTGGGGGTGTAGCTCGGAGGTAGAATGCCCCTGGGTTCAATCCCCGGTACTGCAAAAAAAAAAAAAAAAAAAAAGAAGCCTGGTTAATGCTGCAGTGCGACATTGGGGGTGCTCGCCCCGCTTTCTCACGCCCTCCCCAGCTCACCCAACTGCCCCAGAGCCGAGTTTGAATAGATTTTATTAACGTTGAAATAGTGCTTTGGAGTTAAAGAAACCTGAGATTGAGCCCCCAGTTCCTTCACTTGCCAGCTGTGTGATGTTGGGCAGGTAATTACCTACAACTGGATTTACTTGCTGTAAACTGGGAGGAACAAATGACATAGTCTTTGTAAAGTGCGTGGGAGGTGACAGATGAGCTCAGTAAATCTTGGTTCTTGGCCAAGTGTGATGGCACATGCCTGTAATCCCAGTACTTCGGAGGCTGAGACAGGAGGATCACAGGTTTGAGGCCAGCTTCAGCAACTTAGCAAGGCCCTCAACAACTTAATGAGACCCTGTTTCAAAATAAAAAAATAAAATAGGGCTGGGGGTATAGCTCAGAGATAGAATACCCTAGGGTTTAGTCCCAGTACCACACAAAGAAACCAAAAGACCCACAAAAAATAAATCTTGGTTCTTTACTTTACTATTTATAAAACTAAAAAAAGTTTCATCTTTGGTGTGGTTTTCATGGACAAAGTATTTCTTTCTTTTTTTTTTTTTTGCGGTACCGGGGATTGAACCCAGGGGCGTTCTACCTCCGCACTATACCCCCGGCCCTATTTTTTATACTTTATTTTGAAACCAGGTCTCACGAAGTTGCGGAGGGCCTCACTAAGTAGAGAGAGAGAGAGAGAGAGAGAGAGAGAGAGAGAGAGACAGGGAGAGAGAGAGAGAGAGCTGAGGCTGGCCGCGAACCCGGATCCTCCGGTCTCTGCCTCCCAAAGTACTGGGATTACAAGCGTGCGCCACCATGCGCCCGGCTGGACAAAGTATTTCTTATTGAGAGAACTTTGCATGTGATTACTGTTTCAACAAAATGGAGAGATGTTGCTTTTGTTTTTCTATTTTTGAAGGTGGGGATTGGGGTATTTCTTGTTTTAATGAAAATATTAGCCTTGCATCCTTTTATGTGGAGGCCTGGCTTCCCAAGTTATCCTTTGCAAAGCTTATTCATTAAGTATCTTAGTGTGTCTGTGTTGAGGTAAGGAGACAGAACACATAGAAGCCTTCTGATATGGCCAGTGCCTTGACAGTACAGCTCAGTTCTTTCATTCATTAGGCAGCAAGTATTGATTGAGCAACATTTCTGTGCCAGGCCTTGGTGATTTTCCTGTTTACGTGTTAAGAGCCTCCCTTGATGGAGACAGACTGGTAACCAAGTAAACAAGCAAGATGTGGAAAGTGTTATGAATGAAATAAATCAGATGGAAAAACTACAAGTACACTGCTATTCTTAGTCACTTTAATTATGGTGGCCAGAGATGATATCCTTAAAGAAGTGGCTTTCTGAGCTGAAGACAAGGATGAAAAGGAGTCAGCCATGGGAAGGGTTGAGTGAAGAACATTCTAGAAAGAGGGGGACAATGCAGATGAGTACGGCCTGCCCAAGGAACAGAAAGAAAGCTGATGTGGAGTGAGAAGGGGCAGATGAGGAGAGATGTGGTCAGAGGGCAGTGGGGCTATTGAAGAGTTTGGGTTTACTCTAAGTGTAATGGAAAGCTCTTCAAGAGCAGTGGAATGGTATGTGCTTATTAAGAAAAGAGAAAGAAAAGAATAATTTTGACTCTGTGTGATGAGTTGAATGGTGTCAAGAACAGGAGTAGCAGACCAGTGGTGGCCCCTGCAGAGGCCATGGTGGTGTGGACTATGGCGATAGTGGCGGGGATGTAGAGGGAAGGCTACTTTGAGGGTTAGGCTGGGTTATGGTGGAGCTCCTGGATGAGGAGCTTGGGTTTGATTTTTGCAGTGTCGGGGGAGCTGCTGTGTACGTGTGAGTTTTTGAGCAAGGGTATGCGTATGTGTATGTGACTGAATTTGTGTATCAGTGTGTGAGAGTGTGGAGTGTGTGTGTGGATTCATGGGTGCATATGAGTGTGAATGTGTGGGTTTGTCTCCTGTTGTAGCTTTTGAACCGGCTAGTGGCATGAAGGAAAGGGCTGCCCCATGTGGCACAGATTCAACTTGGGGGAAGACTGGTGGCAGGAAGACTAGCTAGGAGAGTAGTGCCGTAAATTTAAAAAATATCACTTAAATTCACCCAGATTTCTGTGAAAGGATTTCTGCCGGAGTTGAGTGAAGAATCTCTGCCAGAGTTGCAGAGATTCTACTGCGTGCTTTACCCTCCCACCCCCATATACATGCTCATTTTCTTTTTTACAGTTAGAATTCTTAACTCTTGAGAAACTCATTGTATTTATTTTTTATCTCCCTCCTCCAGGAGATCTATGAAGATGCCTTGGAAAACATCCCAAAGTAAGTAATAGCATAATTAAAAAATATGTTGTAGTGAAAAAATATGTTGGTGGTTCTCTTATAGAAAATGTAAATATTTCATTCTCATATTTTGGAGAGTAGTGGCCACTGTCAGGGGAAAAAAAATCTCACTGCTCTATAATTAAAGAGTTAGGATGTGATTATGCTACAGAAAAGATTATGTTACAGAAAGGATCTAATTTAAGCCAGGTGTGGTGGCACATGCCTGTAATCCTAGTACTTGGGAGGCTGAGACAGGAGGATCACAAGTTTGAAGCCAGCCTCAGCAATTTAGCAAGACTCTGTTTCAAAATAAAAAATAGAAAAAAAAAGGGTTTGGGGTGTAGCTTGAAGGTAGAATGCCACTGGGCTCACTCCCCAGTACAAAAACAAACAATAAAAAAGAAAAGATCTAACTTTATTCTTCTGTATATTTATGAGTATTATTTCCTGTAACATTAAGTTAAATAGAATGTTTTCCAGCAAATTATTTTGTTTATAGCTAACCCTTTTAATACTCATCCATACTTATTTACATGGTTAGCCTCATACTGTAGATTTTTGCTTTCAGTTTGCACTTAATTTTATTACAGGCATTTACTATGAACCTATGTAGTTTTTGTAATAATTTATTTATTTATTTATATATTTATTTTTGCGGTACCGGGGATTGAACCCAGGGGCGTTTTACATCCGAGCTACACCCCCAGCCCTATTTTTTATACTTTATTTTGAAACCGGGTCTCACAAAGTTGCGGAGGGCCTCACTAAGTAGCTGAGGCTGGCTGTGAACCCGGATCCTCTGGTCTCTGCCTCCCAAGTCTGGGATTACAAGTGTGTGCCACCACGCCTGGCTTTTGTAACAATTTAAAATGACTAAATTATATTAGATCAAGTAGAATACCAATTTACTCAGCCACTTCTCCATTGTTAGGCATTTAGGTTGTTACTGTTTTAAAAATTTGCAACTAAGTAATACATATTTTCATGTATATATTTGTCATATTTTGAAATTATTTCCAAAGGTCGACATCACAGAGAATTATTGGATTAAAAAGGATGCATATGTTTATTGCTTATCTCAAATTGCTTTTCCCTATTAGTCAGTTTGGTCTACCATAGCAAATTACAATAGAATGTGTGGGCTAAATAATAGTTGTTTATATGCCAGGTGTGGTGCGCATGCCTACAGTACTTGGAAGACTGAGACAGGAGGATCACAGGTTCAAGGACAGCCTCAGCAACATAGAGAGGCTCTCAGCAACCTAGTGAGGCCCTGTTTCAAAGCAAAAAATAAAAAGGGCTGGAGGTGTAGCTTGTAGGTAGAATGCCCCTGGGTTCAATCCCTGGTACCACACACACACAAATAATAATAATAATAATAATAATAATGATAACAATAATAACAACAATAATAATAGACATTTATTTTCTTGGCATTTGGGAGGCTGGAGGTCTGAGAGCAGGGCATCAGCGTGTCCGGGTTCTGGTCAGGGCTCTCTTCCTGGCTTGTAGATGACCATCTTCATGCTGTGTCTTCACATGACAGAGAGAGAAAGAGAGGAGAGAGAGAGAGGGAGGGAGTGAGTAGGCTCTTTGGTGTCTTTTCTTATGAGGAGACTAATCTCATCATGAAGGCCCTACTCTCATGACCTCATATAAACATAATAGTCTCCCAAGGGCCCCATTTTAAATACAGGTGGGGCTTCCACATGTGAATTAGTGGGTGCTAATGGAGGAGGACACACAATTCAGTCCATGGCATTTTCAAAAGAGCTTTACCAGTTTACTAGGCTCCAGGACTGTGTTAGTGAAGTGGTTTAAACTGTAGCATTACCTTCACTGGGTATTGTTTGAGAAGCAGTTTTGCTACTTAAATGATACCGATTTTAGTGTTAATTTTTCATTCTTCTCATTGCTTGGTACATTACATTTCTTTTTGTATGACTTCTAGTCTTCTAGCCTGCTTAACTTTTTTCTCAGTATTTCTCTTATGTACTTACATACTTTAGATAATATATACTCTGATCTTTTGCCATATTTGTTACTGATATTTTCCTCAAACTGATGTTTTTATGTTAGAATTGTGAATTTTTTTGCCAGGCATGGTGGCACATGCTTCTAATCCCAGTCCTTGGGAGGCTGAGACAGGAGGATCACAGGTTTGAAGCCAGCTTCAGCAGTTTAGCCAGGCCTTCGTAATTTAATGGGACTCTATTTCAAAATAAAAAAATAAAATAGGGCTGGGGGTGTACCTCAGAGGTAGAAAGTCCCTGGGTTCAATCCCTAGTACCAAAAAAGACAAATTTTTATTTTGTCCGGAGATTTTAATGTTTGTTATTGAATATTTATATGATTAACATTTATTTTTGTGATTAGGATTAAAAAAACCCTTTTATTTTGAAACATTTTCAGATTTACAGAATTATTGTGAAAACAGTACAGAGAGTTCCTGTATACCCTACACCTAGTTTTCCTTGTTATTAATTTCTTAAGTTAGCAGGCTATATTTGCTACAGCTAGTGGTCCTACATGGATGCTGTTCTAATTTGGATCAGGAATGTCCCCCAAAGGCCCATGTGTTAAAGGCATTTTGGTGTTAGTGGAGGTGGTGGAAAACTTTAAGAGGTGGGGCCAAGTGGGAGGTTTTAGGTCATTGGGGGCATGCCCTTGAAGGGGATTATGAGACCGTTCTCTTTCTCTCTTTGCTTCTCGACTGCCGTGAGTAAATGGGCCTCCTCTACCATGCACTCCTACCATAATGTGCTGCCTCACCACAGGCCCAAAAGCAATGGGACCAACTGCCCATTGCCTGAAATCTCTAAAACTGTGAGCCAAAATAAATCTTTCCTTTTTGTACATTGATTCATCTCAGAAATTTGTTACAGCAATGGAAATAGAATGACACAGATACATATTTTTATCTGCAGTTCATACTTTATTCATAGTTTTTTAATTTTCACCTCGTATGATTTTTCTGTCCCAGGATCCCATTCAGTGTACCATATTACATTTAGTTACTGTGTCCTCTTAGGCTCCTCATATATATGTACACACACACACACACACACACACACACACACACACACATATATTTTGTGGTACTGGGGATTGCTCTCAGAGGCATTCTACCTATGAGCTACACCCCTAGCCCTATTTTATTTTTTATTTTGAAATAGGGTCTCACTAAGTTGCGGAGGGTCTTATTAAGTTGCTGAGGCTGGCTGCGAATCTGCGATCCTCCTGTCTCAGCCTCCCAAGTACTGGGATTACAGGTGTGTGTCACTGCACCTGGCTATCTATTGGTTTTTACTGTGGTTCCCATCTCACAACTGTCTCCCCAAGGTAGACCATAGAAATTAGTATTTCTCATTCCTAACACAGGTAATAGCCATAGACCTACCCTGTCTGATAGTAGATCATAAGACGCCTATTTAGAAGGGGTCCTGCCCTATATCTGGGAGGAAGGGATGCTGCACAGAGAGGCCAAGAAGAATCTGGACAGACAGGGCTTACTGGGTTTCCCCACTCAGTCTCAGCATTTGATCAGACCCTTTTTATCCAGTCACATTGTTACATGTTGTGCCTCTTTTGCCTGTGCAATGAAATTTCCCTACGAAACCAATGTACAATACACTTAGAGCTTTTGGATAGCAGAAAGTGTGGAGATTCCTGAGGGCAGTGTGTCCAGGGAAGGCATGGATGCTCTGTGTACCCCTTCCCACATGGCTTGTCCTTTGCATCTCTTCCTCTGTATCTTTGGTGATATCTTTTATAATAAACAAGTAAATGTGTTTCTCTGAGTTCTGTGAGCTGCCTGAGCTCATTAATCAAACCCAATAAGGCAGAACAACCTGAGACTTGGAATTAGCATCTCATGGAGCCCTCATCAGTGGGATCTGACGCTATCTCAAGTAGACAGTGTCAGAATGGAAATGAATTAGAGGACACCCAGCTGGTGTTAGCTGCAGAATTGATTGCTTACTTGCTGGTGGAGAGAAATCCCTCTACCTTTTGGAGACAGATATCTTCTGTGCTGATAGCTGTAGTGTGAGGGCAGAGGAAAAACAATTTGTTTTTCAGTACTTACTGTGATTTTTTAAAAAAAAATCGCTTTTAAAATTAGTGAGTTATTGCCATCCATAAATTTTATAACTGTTCAACCCTGCAGCTGCGGCTCCACCCTGGGTGTTGGCAAGAAGTGAGCGTGGGCTCAGTGGGAGATGGCAGACCCAGGTGATGGGAAAGGATCAGGTTGTGGGGCTAGTGATTGGAGTCACCAGTGGAGACTGGAGCAGGGAGCTGGAACACCAGACACATGCCCGAGGGTGGTTCCGGCCTCACAGAGGGGATCAGGGCTGAGCATTCTAATAGAAGAGACCCAGCAGCGGTGTGCATTAGCACTGTGTGTCTCCCAGCTCACTCTGGTTGCATTAGGCCGGTAGAAGCTTTACCTTTGGGATGACTGAAAGCGATTTCTTTTTTTTTTTCTTTTTTTTGCGGTACTGGGGATTGAATCCAGGGGCGTTCTACCTCTGCGCTACACCCCCGGCCCTGTTTTTTATACTTTATTTTGAAAGCGGGTCTCATGAAGTTGTGGAGGGCCTCACTAAGTAGAGAGAGAGAGAGGGAGAGACAGGGGGAGAGAGAGAGAGAGAGAGAGAGAGCGCGAGCGCTGAGGCTGGCCGCGAACCCAGATCCTCCGGTCTCCGCCTCCCAAAGTACTGGGATTACAAGCATGCACCACCACGCCCGGCCTGAAAGTGATTTCCAACATTAGTTTTTAAAAAATCAAATCATACCAAAAAAAAAAACCTGAACAAAAAAATGTGGACTTAACCCATCTGAAGTTAATTTGAACTTCTATCTCATGCCAACCCTGAGATTGGTAGCCTACTACGTGTTCCAACACCATTTGCTAAGTCCATGGAGGAAAGAAAATTTATGTATGATGCTTCTTTGGTAGAATAATAAGTTTTATTAAAATGATAACACTACTTCTGTTTCTTTTATCTATATGTTTGTGTCTGCACAAAAATCACTCTGTTCAACGGTTTTAGTATTAATATGACTGATTGTCAGGGAAACAGCACTCAAAAATGACCCTTGTGATGGGGATGTTTTTGATTCATGACTATCAGAAACCCCTTCACGTACTTTTCAGATGAGGAAGTTGGAACGTCTTGTACGTCTTGGCTTCTTTTATTCTTCTGTGAACCATGTTACAGTTTTTTTTAAAGTAATAGTTCCTTAACACTGTCTCACTTTGTAATTATCTAACATTTTCCCTCCATTTCTTCTTCAGCCTGTCTTTAGATGCCTTTATCTGCTGTTGCCAGCATTCCCCCTCCAATTTTAACTTCCCTTTCCTGCTCAGTCTAACAAATCCAAAGCTTACTATGTTAGCTTTCTATCACTGTAACAAAATACCTTAGATAATTAACCTATAAAGAGAAGAGGTTTATTTGGTTCATAGTTTTGGAGGTTCTAGTCTACGATTGAGTGGCCTGGTTCCTTTGGGCCTGTGGTGAGGCAGCACATCATGGTGGAGCACAGAATGGAGCAAAACTGCTCACCATGTTCTTAGGAAACAAGAGAGAGGAGGGGGCTTGGGTTCCTCTCTCCCCCAATGACCTAAGTTTCTCCCACCAGGCCCTGCCCCTTGAAGGTTCCACCGTCTCCTAAAGGTTCCACCACCTCCCAAGAGCACCATCCTGGCTAATGTCCTAGGACATTCAAGATCCAAACTATAGGATTTACCCACTCTTACATTTTTCTTGATTTTTTAGGTTTCTGGTGTGCATTATTTCTTATGTCCTTTAAGACTATCTCTGAAACACTTTTGTGTTCCCTTTCAATGTTGTGGATATGTTCTCAATACAGGCTTCTCTCACCTTGGTGGTAGCCACACATTATAGTAACACTTCACCTAATAGAGAACCTCATCTTTGTGAGATAGAGCCCAGAGCCAGAAGGAACAGCCAGAGTCAAGCATTATAGCCCATGCTCTAAAAATCTCACACTTCTAGTAGAGACCTCCATCAGAGTCTATTTACAGTTGATTTTCATCCGATGCCAATAAATTTTACCTTTTAGTCTCTTGCATAATTTTACCATATAGTGTTCTGGGAGGTATTATGAGAGGGTGGTTTTAGAAGTGAGTTTGTTGATAATGGCAAAAAAAAATGGCAGTGAAAGAAGAAAGTAAATATTGTACAAAACCATAGAGCGCCAAAGCACAGCTGTGGCTTCGCTTTGCTTCGGTGCACATGACTCCCTGAGCTCTAGTCCCAGTCTGGCATGTACTGGCTGAAAGGCCTGCGTCAGTTTCTCTGAGCCTCAGTTTCCTCATCCTCTCATAGATTTATTGGGGGGATTACATGAAGTTTGAGGAAGCACTTAGTAGGTGCTCAGTAAACTTTGGTTCTTTACTTCCCCCCTCATACTAGCTTGGGTTCTCCAGGAAAATAGAACCAACAAGGAGGGACATTTCTACATACAAAGATCATTACCAGAAGGAATCGGCCAAGAAGTCCCAAGATTTCCAGTTGGCAAGCTGGAGACCCAGGAGAGCCGATAGTGTAGTTCTAGTCCAAGTTGAAGGTCTGAGCACCTGAAGAGGCAATTGTGTCTCCAAGACAGAGAATGGCGTTCCTGTCTCTTGGGTCTTCTGCATGATTGAACCATTTTGAGGTTCAAAATGTGGCAGAAATAGTTTGATATTTAGTATTTTTATTTAAGAATCATATATGCATTTCCTCTGATTATAAATGTGTGTTAGCGGTAAAAAAAATTCTTCAGTTGCTTTTCACGTGAACTTCACTTTGTCCTAATTTCGCAGTTTGTCACTGTTTTCCTCTCGTTCCTCTTAGGTTTGTGAGGTTACAGCATGCCCTTTGTGGCCCAGTGACTGCTCAACTCAGTAGGGCTCTTCTTCATGATGCCAAATGAACCACACATTTTGGCTTTGTGTTTCTAGTGCAGATAGCAACACTTCAGTCTCTCTGTAGCAAGACAGGGTCCTCTTGCCAACCTGATGACTAATTTCTTCCAGTGACTATTTTCTCTTAAATCCCTAATGAACAGATTCATGCTAACAGATGGATGAAGGAGGCCATAAATTGTATCCACAAAGGAAAGCCTTTCCTATTTTTCTTTTCTGCCTAAAGGATTTACCACCTGGACATAAATTTTCCCACTTCCAGATCTTTATGGTAACAACTGTGTTATTTTTAACTAAGTATTTTGGGAAATTGCTAGTTTTACAAACTGGTAGATCATACAAAATTCTCTGCCACTTAGAACTGGAGGAAAAATTAGAAAAAAAAGTTAGTGGCACATTCACCTTATCCTTTTGAAAAATTGAAATTGTTGACAGGTGTGGTGGCACACACTCGTAATCCTAGTACTTGTAATCTTAGTACTGAGATAGGAAGATGGCAGGTTTGAGGGCAGCCTCAGCAACTTAGCGAGACCCTGTTTCAGAGTAAAAAATAAAAGGGCTGGGGGTTTCGCTTGGAGGTAAAATGCCCCTATGTTCAATCCCCAGTACCAAAAAAAAAAAATTAAAAAAAATTTTAAAAAGTATATGACCTGCTTGGCATGAGGAGTCCTCTTAGGGAGGGACTAGACCCATCTTGTGATAGTGATATGGAGAAATTTGCCATATGTAACTTGCAGTTCTAGATCAGCTCCTCTGTGGTCCCATGCCTCCTGAACCAACAACTCATGCTGGCGTGCTCTTTTTAGTGCTTGGATGCCTGGTGTCCTCGTTTCTTAGTGTTTGTGCTCAGTTACTGTCTCTGACAATATAGTGGTGGGTGTAATAATGTCTGTTCATGAATCAACTGACATGACAACTGAAGAATAAAACAAATAACAAAAAAGAGCAGCTTGGAGGACAGTGGCCAGGGCACAGGACACTGGGTGTGGAGCACCATGGGGTGTAGATGTGAGTTGAGTTTGGGTCATGGAAGATTCCTGGCTTTGCCTCATGGGGGAATGGACTAGCTACTGAATTTTTCATGACTTGGTGCTATTTTTGATTATCTTCTACCACAACGAGCAATGGGACAGAAATCTAACTGGGAGGCCTGGTCAGGTACTGGTTATTCTAGATTTCCACTTTCTTGCTTTCTCTCCCTCCCTTCCTCTCTCCCTTCTTTCTTTTTTGTGGTACTGGGGATTGAACCCAGGGGCATTCTACCTCTGAGCTATACCCCATCTCTTTTTACTTTTTGTTTTGAAATATGGTCTTGCTAGGTTTCTGAGAGTCTCACTATGCTGCCAAGGCTGGCCTCAAACCTGTGATCTTCCTTTTTCAGCCTCCCAAGTCCTGGGATTACAGGTGTATGCCACCACACCCATCTTAGATTTTCTTTTCATGGTAGTTTAGAGCAGTCTGGGAAGACAGATCAAACTTATATTCAAAGACTCTTAGAACAGATGCAGGTTCAATATGTTCTCAGCAGCGGTCTCTCATATTCCATAGCATTTTATTAAAGTTGTGAATTTATCCTTACATAGAAATCTGTAGGTGTTTAATGGAGTCCTGAGGCAGTATGGATACAGTGGTGATGAATGTGTTTATGTGCAAGAACTGCTGTGAATTTGTATTTAACTTGTAGAAGGTGAAGTAGGCAGGCATTTTTGGCCAGGTGATTAGAAGCTTACAATGGAAATAAAAATATTTTGTAATGTAGCATTTCTTATGGACTTTTGCTTCCTTCATACCTTCTCTCTCTTTGTTCTTTTTTGTGGCATTGGGGATTGAATCCAGGGGCATTCTACCTCTGAGCTACACCCCCAGCCCTATTTTTATTTCTTAATTTGGAAACAGGGTCTCGCTAGGTTGATGGAAGTCTCACTACTTGCTGAAGCTGTCCTCGAACCTGTGATCCTTCTGTCTCAGCCTCCCAAGTACCGAGATTACAGGAGTGTGCCACCATGCCCAGCTATCTCTTCTCTTTTGAATGGTATGTTGTAGAGTAGAATGAGATAAGGCTTTTAGGGCCATTGTTTTTTTCCTCATTAGGTTAGATCAATTGATGATGATGCAATAGTTTTGTCTGTTTCAAGGTTAACTAAGGGTGAATATTGGTGAATGGTAATTGGAAAACATCTAATCAATATTTTCCTTCATACTGGATTAATTATAAATAGTAACTATAGGCAAAGTTGAATTTATTTTCATTTTTATCTGTTCTTTTTTGGCTCCAGCTTCTTGCTCTACATCTAGACAGGGACTTTTTTTTTTTTTTTACTTCCTTAACCTGATTTTTGTAACCAGGCTGACAAGTTATTTATTGGCTCTAATATACCATTGATATTGTTATGTATCACTAAGGAAGAAAAATACAATGGGGAATTTTATAGGAGTCTTTGCATGAAGGAAAGGAAAAATAAGACTGCTATGCAGGAAGACACAGGAAGGAAATACCTGTATTTCAACCTTGGTACTAGGTAGGGAGGAAAAACACACCTTTTATGAGATTCTCCATGTTGAGAAGTTTCTTAAAACAGTCCTATTGCAATATTAATTTATATTCCATAAATATCCTTAAGTATATAACTTAATGAATTTTAGTTTTTTTTACAGAATTATATAACCATTACCATAGTATAATTTAAAAATCTTTTTATCACCCCAAAAAGAAACCTGTGCCTCTTGTCATTCCCCATTCCTACCCTCAGCCCAAGGCCAGCACTTTTTCTTTCTTTGTTTCTTTTTTTTTTTTTCAGTATTGAGGATTGAACACAGGGGTGTTCTACCTCTGAGCTACACCTCCTGCCCCATTTTTAATTTTTTATTTTCAAACAGGGTCTTGCTAAGTTGGTGAGGCTGGCCTCAAACCTGTAATCCTCCTGTCTCAGCCGCCCAGGTACTGGGATTATAGGAATATGCCACTATGCCCAGCCCAACACTTATCTAATTTCTCTCTGTATATTTGTCTCTGTAGACATTTTATACAAATAGAATCATCCAATATGCGTCCTTTTGTATGTGGCCTTTGAAGTTCATTCATATTGCAGCATGTGTCCGCTCTTCATTCTTTTATGGCTGAATAGTATACATTTGAGTGGATAGACCCCTTTTGTTTATTCATTCATAAGCTGGTGGACATTTGGGTTGTTTCCAGTTGTGGGCTATTGTGAATAATACTGCTTTGAACAATTGTGTGTAACCTTGGTGTAAACTTGTGTCTTAAATTTTCTAGCATAGATGGGCTTAGAAGTGGAATTGATGGGTTGCGTGGTGAACCTAGGCTTAGCTTTTTCACTGTCTTAGTAATTTGAATCACAAGTTGGTTTGGGGTCTGAATACAAGTTCCTTTTTGTGTGCATAATTTCAAGTAGGTAATTTAAGTGGATCAGATTGGTGGTACCCTTAGGTAGTTGGCAGAAGCAAATGCAAATCTTTTCCCTAAGAACTTAACTTTTCTCTAGGGCAATCAAAGTTGCTGTCAAGTTTTCAGATGCATCTTGCTTTCAGGGATATTCCATGATGAAAAATCATGAATCACAGAGTCAACAAGATATAGTAAATGTCAATAAAAGTTCTTTAAAAAATCCAAGCCGGGCATGGTGGCACAAGCCTGTAATCCCGGTACTTGGTAGGCTGAGACAGAAAGATTGCAGATTTGAAGCCATTCTCAGCAACTTAGCAAGGCCCTCAGCAACTTAGTGATACCTTGTTTCAAAATAAAAACATAAAATAGGGCTGGGGGTGGAGCTCAGAGGTAGAATACCTCTCAGTGCAATACCACAAAAAACAATATTAACAACAACAAAAACCCATAGTGAATCCATAGTGTCTTTTCCATGTATCTGTTACAACTTAGATTTATTTTCTGTGTATTTTCTTTTGTACTTGAGGTGTTTTGATCTTCCCAAATGTTAAGTCCTTTATGTGAGGCTCTTGGGAGCACATTTTAAGTTAAGATATAGATCCTGTAAATATTTGCTTTCACTGGAAGGAATGACAGGATTTCATAGCTCCAATGAAAGCTCCTTTTGGTTCATTTGTCTCTTACCAAGGAGGTGCAGTGGAGGAGGAAGACTTGGTCATGGTCAGAGTGTTGTTGGTAGCAAAATGAACGACCTGTGAACCCCTATGAGTGGGACTTTGCCATTTTGGTTGTATTTCTGCAGGTTCAGGTGGGAGCCTCTGTGATTCTCTCTCAACTTGGAGTAGTTATGCCCAGATTGTGTCTGAAAGCTAGAAGGACTCTGCTCTTACCACTGAGCACCTTCCCTCCTCTGTTAACAACCCTCTGAACAGAGCTATGGCTCCATTCTCCTCTGTCTAGGGGATATTTTGATAATTGTAATGGGAAATAAAGCCAAACATTGCTTATTTGATTACCTACTTGAGTGTCACAAACCTCTTAATTTTTATGTTCCAGACTGAAATCTTGGTATTCACCTCTTCCATTTATCTGAAACTTTTTCCTCCCCCAGTCTTCTCTTTCTCTCTAAATTTCCCCACCCATCCTACACCATTTGTTCAAGTCAGATGCTTGGGAGACATCTTTGATCCCTTCCCTTTCTTTTAACTTCCATATAATCAGGTCTGATGATTTCTATTCCCAAAGTCTATCTCCCATCTGTTCATTTTTCTCTCTCGCTGCTTTATTACATTAGCTAAGTTGGCCATCACGTTTTGCCTGGGCTACTTTGGGAGCTGGCTAATGGCTAATGTGTTTTCTTGTTTTCCTTGTTCTCTGTCCCTCCACCTTTCCAACTGCGCCTCACTCATTCCATGAGGCAGCTAAAGATATCTTATTTTTAAAAGGGATTTTAACATGAGCAACCATGAACATATACAAAGAGTAAAGAGGATAGTAAACAGAACCCTTATATACTCATCACTCTGCTTCAACAATTGTCAACTCAGGGTCAATCTTATTTTGTCTGTAATCCAGTCTTAGATTATTCGGAATCAAATCCAAGACATCACAGTTTTTGCTTTTTTTTTTTTTTGCGGTACTGGGGATTGAACGCAGAGGCGTTCTACCTCCGCGCTACACCCCCGGCCCTATTTTTTATGCTTTATTTTGAAACCGTGTTTCACGAGGTTGCAGAGGGCCTCACTAAGTAGAGAGAGAGAGAGAGAGAGAGAGAGAGTGAGAGAGCTGAGGCTGGCCGCGAACCCAGATCCTCCGGTCTCCGCCTCCCAAAGTACTGGGATTACAAGCGTGCGCCACCATGCCCGGCCAAGACATCACAGTTATTTCTACCTCTAAATATTTCAGTATATAAAAACAAAGATGTTCTCTCACATAATTTCCATTTGATGGTCAAGGTCAGGAGATTAACATTGATATTAAATTATTTTCTAACTTTAATACTTTTTTTTGTGGTACTGGGGATTGAACCCAGGGGCATTTTACCTCCAAACTACACCCCCAACCCTATTTTTTATTCTTTATTTTGAAACAAGGTCTCATTAAGTTGCAGAGGGCCTCACTAAGTAGTGGAGGCTGGCTGCGAACATGGATCCTCCTGTCTCAGCCTCCCAAGTACTGGGATTACAAGCGTGCACCACCACGCCCAGCTCCCTCTATGCCTTTTCTGACATCATTTGATCTGTATTTTAGTTTGCAAATACACAAGATGAGATTATTTATTTAGTGGTATTGGGGATTGAACCTAGAGGTGTTCTACCTCTGAGCTATACCCCCAGCCCTATTTTAGTTTTTATTTTGAAACAGGGTCTTGCTAAGTTGCTGAGGCTGGCCTCGAACCAGCAATCCTAAAGTCTCAGCCTCCCAGATACTGGAATTTCAGATGTGTGCCACCGTGCCCCGCTGGGATGTATATTTTTTGAAAATGACTTGTGGCTGGCTGTGTTCATCAACTCAAATACATGCATAATTCAGTAATGTCCAATTGTTTGGACAAAGTAAGCATGATCCAGAACTAGTGGTGTCTCTTTTGCCATTTCTCAACCATAGGCTGACTCACTTTTCCTTTGAAGTTTATGTAAATGAGCTGTCAGAATCTTGATGGATGCGGTGAGCTCATTGCCTTTTGTTAACTTTCTACCATCTTTTATCTGCCTTTTTTCTGACACTTCCATTCATTCCTCTTTCTTTCTTTTTTTTTTTTTTTTTTTGCGGTACCGGGGATTGAACGCAGGGGCGTTCTACCTCCGCGCTACGACCCCGGCCCTATTTTTTATACTTTATTTTTGAAACTAGGTCTCACAAAGTTGCGGAGGGCCTCACTAAGGAGGGAGGGAGGGAGGGAGGGAGGGAGAGAGAGAGAGAGAGAGAGAGAGAGAGAGAGTGACAGAGAGACAGGGAGAGAGAGAGACAGAGAGAGAGAGCGCTGAGGCTGGCCGTGAACCCGGATCCTCCGGTTTCTGCCTCCCAAAGTACTAGGATTACAAGAGTACGCCACCACGCCCGGCCATTCATTCCTCTTTCATCTACCTCTTAATGAAAATAGCAAGTTAAAGTGACTAATAAAACAACCCAAAGCAGATACTTGGTAGTTTTGTCTTTTGAAATATGCCAAACCTTGCCACTGCAGTGTTTGGAAAATTAATCTTTCAGATCATCTCTTTATCCCCTTCTTCTTCCCTCTCTCCCACTTTTGTCTCTCATTATGTTCATAGAACAGCATGGCCGGGCGTGGTGGCACATGCTTGTAATCCCAGTACTTTGGGAGGCGGAGACCGGAGGATCCGGGTTTGTGGCCAGCCTCAGCTCTCTCTCTCTCTCTCTCTCTCTCCCTGTCTCTCTCTCTCTCTCTCCTCAGTGAGGCCCTCCACAACTTCGTGAGACCCGGTTTCAAAATAAAGTATAAAAAAAATAGGGCCGGGGACGTAGCGCGGAGGTAGAACGCCCCTGCGTTCAATCCCCAGTACTGCAAAAAAAAAAAAAAAAGAACAGCATGCATAGAACTCTACAAAGGCATAGTGATACTTGTCTTAGATATATTTTTATATAGCGTGTAGTTCAGCATTGTGTATCATATACATTTAATAATCTGAAGACTTAATAACTACTAACAAATTGGAAGGATTCTGCAATTGCTTAAAACTGAAGAGGTATTGGGGGATTTATATATAACTTTATTGTGTACTTACATTTAACAAATTTCTATTGTCTAGAATGAAAGTATTTAGGCCAGCAAGGGGTCTTTTTTATTACCTTTGAGAAAATGTTTTTATTACATCTATGAATGTAGCTCTGATGAATTATCCTTTTCAGAGGTGTGGGCATAGTTTTGGTCTCTCTTATAGGCAATTCAGTTGTAAACTTTTGTTTTCTATTTATTTTGGCAGTTAAGAAAGTTTTCTGCAGAGGTCTTTATGAAGTTTTTTCTTTTTTTTTGTGGTGCTGGGGATTGAAACCAGGGGCATTCTACCTCCGAGCTACACCCCCAGCCCTATTTTTTATTCTTTATTTTGAAACAGGGTCTCACTAAGTTGCATAGGCCTCACTAAGTAGCTGCGACTGGCCATGAACCCGGATCCTCCGGTCTCCACCTCCCAAGTACTGGGATTACAAGCGTGCGCCACCCGCCACCACATCTGGCTATGAAGTTTTTTTTGTTTTTTGCGGTACCGGGGATTGAACCCAGGGGCGTTCTACCTCCGAACTACACCCCCAGCCCTATTTTTTATATTTTATTTTGAAACCGGGTCTCACGAAGTTGCGGAGGGCCTCACTAAGTAGCTGAGGCTGGCCGCGAACCTGGATCCTCCGGTCTCCGCCTCCCAAATACTGGAATTACAAGCGTGCACCACCATGCCCGGCCCTATGAAGTTTTTAAAAAAGTGCGTATATATAAAGTTCTGCATGTCAAATCTCCCACTGACTTAAGAGATTACTGGCCATTTAAAAGTTTTGACCCCAATTTAAAAGAAATGACACCCATAATATGTAGTTTGTTTTGATTAAAATTATTCTGTGTAAATTAATTAAGAAAATTAATTCTATGATTGGTTGTTTAAGGAAAGAATGTTCTAAAAGAGCATTCTTATTGTTTCAGTACAATTTATTGTTTAGATACTTAGATGGATTCTGTACTTTAAGTAGAACTTAATAACTAAAATAGTGTAGCAGTGCTTTTCAGGCAATTCCATATAAGTAAATATTAAATAAGTAAATATTCCATATAAGTAAATATTATTTTGTAATATATATATAGATAATTTATTCAAAAGCATGTTATAAAACTGCAAAGTGTAAATGGGGCATGGTGATGCACACCTGTAATCCCAGCTATTCGGGAGGTTGAGGCAGGAGGATTGCAAGTTCTAGGCCTGCCTGGGCAACTTAGTAAGACCTTGTTTCAAGATAAAAAAAATAAAAAGTGCTGGGATGTGGCTCAGTGGTAAAGTGCCCCTGGGTTCAATCCCCAGTACTGACCAAAAAAAAAAAAAAATAAGAGAAAGTACCCATGAAGCATAAAACAAGTGTAATATATATTCCAGTTAATGTGCAATGTCATATTGAAAAGTACTGCTATTTTGTAGCACCATTCATTATTCCTCCCCAAGATACAAGACATTTTTATATAGCTATTTTTATGAAGGCTCACAATGGCTACCTAAAATATAAAAGCACTTTCAATAAAGTTAAAAAAAGGAACACATTTTCTAAACTTAACTGATACCTAAGAAATGAAAGGAAGTGTTATCCCTGCTCATTTCCCTATTTCTGAGACCCACCCCATCAGACCAGGGAAAAGGAACGCTTGCCTGCTCTGCATGGTTCTTTTTTCTTCTTCTTCTTCTTCCTCCTCCTCCTCCTCCCTCCCTCCCTCCCTCCTCCTCCTCCTTTGCTACACCCCCAGCCCTATTTTATTTTTATTTTGAAACAGAGTCTCACTAGGTTGGTGAGAATCTCACTACTTGCTGAGGCTGTCCTTGAACCTGTGACTCCCCTGTCTCCACCTCCCAAGTACTGGGACTATAACTATGTGCCACCATGCCCAGCTCTTCTTTTTTTAATGCTAGTTTTAGAAATTTAAAGGCACTCCAGGCTTAACGACGTTTGTTGAGCACATTCTCTACACAAAGCATTTAGCTAGTTTGGAGGGCAGACTTTGACAAAGGGTGTGTGTGTGTGTGTTGGATGAGAGTTCCCAAGAAGTCTCTAGTCTCTCTCCTTTTTTTTTTTTTTGTGGCACTGGGGATTGAACCCAGGGGCATTCTACCTCTGAGCTACACCCCGAGCACTATTTTTTTAATTTTTATTTTGAAACAGGGTCTTACTAGGTTAATGAGAGTCTCATATTTGCTGAGGCTGTCCTCGAACCTGCAATCCTCCTGTCTCAGCCTCCAAAGTCCTGGGAGTACAAGCATGCACCACCATGCCCAGCTAGTCTCTCTCTTTGGCACTCCTTCTCCAACCTAGTCTTAGTGTTGACTCTGCACTAGGCACAGGTAGGGGATGGAGGTTTTTAGTACTAGAGGAAAAAAGTTGGAGATGTTATTGTTTTAATATTAAAAGCGAATTAAACCAAATAATTCTGTGTTCTTTGGGTAGGGAACTGTGTTTTAAGCATGGCACCAAGATGAAAAAAGAATGATAGTTTTGATCATTATGAGAAAGCCATTATAAACCCATTTTAAAGAGAACTGAGAAAGCACTTGAACATGTATGAAAGGATTAAAACAAAAAATATCAAGAAAGAACATTTTGATGACAAAATTGACAAAGGGCTGCTGTAACAGATGACCATGAACATCATGTCTTAAATCTACACAGATATATTGTCTTACAGTTTTATAGGTCAGAAGTCCAAAATGGGTCTCACTGGGTCAGGACCATGGCCGTGTACCCCTGTGAGGCTAGCGGGAGAGTCCATTTTCTTGCCCTTTTCCAGCCTCTAGACCTGCATTTCTTACATTCCTTGCCTTATGGTCTTCATGCATTTTCAAAGTAGGCAACATAGCATCCTCAAATCACTCTTTGCATTCATGGTCATATCACCTTCTGTCTTCTGTCAAGAGTCTTTCTGTTTCTCTCTTATAAGGAAACTTATGATTACCTTTAGGGCCCACAGAGTTAACCCAGGATAATTTCTGGCATTTTAGGATCCTTAACACCTGCAAAGTCTCTGTCATGTAAGGATATCATTTATAGTTTATAGGGATTGGGACCTGGATATCTTGGGGGTCATTATTCAGCCTACCACAGGTATAAACTAGCATGTAAGGGGTACTAACACACATATGTATGTATATCTATATGTGTGTGTGTGTGAAACTTGTACAAGTATACACATATATAGAGTATGTTTGGGGTTGGTTATTTGAGTGTTGTGGGATTACAAGGTATCTATTTTTTAAAAGCCCATTCTAAACTGGGAGTGGTGGTGCACGGCTATAATCCCAGCACTTAGGAGGCTGAGAAAGGAGGATTGCAGGTTCAAGACCAACCTCAGCAACTTAGACCCTCTGCAACTTAGTGAGACCCTATTTCTTTTTTTTTTTTTTTTGTGGTACTGGGAATTGAACCCAGGGGCGTTTTACCTCCGTGCTACACCCCCGGCCCTATTTTTTATACTTTATTTTGAAACCGGGTCTCACGAAGTTGCGGAGGGCCTCACTAAGTAGCTGAGGCTGGTCGTGAACCCGGATCCTCTGGTCTCTGCCTCCCAACTACTGGGATTACCAGCGTGCGCCACCACGCCCAGCTGAGACCCTATTTCAAAATAAAAAATAAAATAGGGCTGGGGGTGTAGCTCAGAGGTAGAATGCCCCTGGATTCCCCAGTACCCCCCCAAAAAAACTCCTTCTATAGCTTTTATGTATTGTCAAAATTTTTATGAGATATACTTTATTAATGACCAGAAGAGGCAAAGTTACTTTTACTTTGGGAAAGAGAATTTTTTTTCTTTTTTTTTTTGCGGTACCGGGGATTGAACCCAGGGGTGTTCTACCTCGGAGCTACACCCCCGGCCCTATTTTTTATCCTTTATTTTGAAACCGGGTCTCATGAAGTTGCAGAGGGCCTTACTAATTAGCTGAGGCTGGCCACGAACCCGGATCCTCCGGTCTCAGCCTCCAAAGTACTGGGCATACAAGCGTGCGCCACCACGCCCGGCTGGGAATTTTTTTTCAAAAAAAAGTTTTTTTGTGTGTGTGGTATTGGGGATTGAACTCAGGGGCATTCTATACCCAAGCTATACCCCTAGCCCTTTTTATTTTTTGTTTTGCAAAAGGGTCTTACTAGGTTGCTGAGAGTCTTTCTACATTGCTGAGGCTATCCTCGAACCTGTGATCCTCCTGTCTCAGCCTCCCAAGTACTGGAATTATAGGTGTTTGCCACTATGCCCGGATCACACACACACACACATATATATATTTAAAGAGCACAGTTTTAGATTACAGAGAAGTTGAAAAGATAGTACAGAGTTCCCATATGCCCTACATCTAGTTTTCCCTATTATTTGTATCTTATATGTTACATTTACTACATTATCACTAACTAAAGTCAATTCTTCATTCGGATTTCCTTAATTTTTACCTGATGGTTTTTTCTGTTTTGGGATCTCATCCAGGACACCCCTGGACATTTACTTGTCATGTCTCAGACTGTCCTTGTTTTGAGGACCTCAGTAGATTTGAAGAGTAAGAGTCAGGCATTTTGTAGGAGGACCTCCTATTGAAATTCATCCTGTGTTTTTCTCATGGTTATACTTTTTTTTTTTCCAGTACTGGGGATTGAACCCAGGGGCATTCTACCCCTGAGCTACACCTCCAGCCCTATTTTTTATTCTTTATTTTGAAACAGGGTCTCACTCAGTAACTGAGGCTGTCCTTGAACCTGTGATCCTCCTGTCTCAGCCTCCCATGTACTGGTATTACAAGCGTGCGCCACCACACCCAGGCCTTATACAGGGGTTTATATGGGTTTTTGGAAGGAAGATCAGAGAGGTAAAGTGCCATTTTCATCATATCTAACAAGAATACTTACTGTCAATGTGATTTTTTGCCGTTGATGTTACCTTTGGTTGCATGGCTGGGGTATTGTTTGTCAGGTGTTTCTATTGTAAAGCCATTCCCTCTGCCTCCTTTCCATGCTGCAGTCTTTGGAAGGAAGTCACTATGTGCAGCCTACTCCTTTTTTTTTTTTTCTGAACTCAGCACCTTACACTTACTAGGCAAGCACTCTACTGCTGAGCTACATCTTCACATCCCCCAGCCTGCAACCCACTCTTAAGGAGTCTGGGCAGTTGTGTTCCCTTTCCTAAAGGGCAGGGTCTCTACATGAATTATTTGGATTTTTTTTCTCTTAGATTGCATTAAGATGTCATGTAAAAAATAATCCATGTCAAGTAGTCATATCTCTTCCAACATTCCCAAAGGAGTCTTTTTAGCCTTCATGAGATTCTGAGCATTTAATTTTAAGTTGAAGATGCTTAGAAACCTGTGGTAACTGACCATTTTGGGGATATCTGAAATTATGTGGGTGGCCTACCTTTTTGTAATTTTTTAACAGTTACATTCTAATCGATTCGGTGCATAAGAGCTATACAAGTTAGGTAAACTATTCTCTTATATGTTGCATATTATTCACAAAAGTATAGTTGGAAGCTAGATGTAAATTTTCTTTTGATGTAGAAAAATAAATATTTGATGAGAGATACTATATTGATGGAAAGATGAAGGTGTGAAATACACTACAATTGGGTTTGCTGTTCTCTTTTCCTCTCTTGAGAGACCCTGACCTTTGCAAGACCAGGTTGCTTACATGTCTGACCTGTCTGTATTTCTCTGTTGTGCTGCAGTAGCCATCACATTTGCTCACATTTGGCGAATGTCTGGCTTCCCTACTGGACCAAGAGCTGCAGGGTAGCAGGAGCCATGCGTGATCTGCTCACTGCTATATCCCCTCTGCCAAGCACATGGTAGGCATACAAGTATATATGGACTGTCATTGTATATACTAACCTTTTTGAACACTTTTAGAAATATAGGTGATAGTAGGTCACATATATGGGTAATCATAATTCTTTGTGAAAAAGGTAGTATACAACATGTAAAGCAATAGTACTATAGAAAAAAATATAGTCATATCTCCTAGTTGTGAGGTCCCTTCCATGTGATATATATGGAAGAAGAAGATGAGAAGCAAATTATTACAAAATATTAACAGTGATTTTTCTCTGTATTATGAGGTTATGGCTAGTTTTACTCCTTTTTGTTTTCTAGTTTGTTCCAAGGAATTTATTATTTATTATCTGGAGACAGCAGAATACATTACTTGGTATTACTCTCATAGTCAGAAAAATTAGTGAGCACTATAAGAAAAATGCTTCAGGTACAGTATGTGCGAAGCACTTGAGGAAAGAAAAAACTTGCCAGGTCACTTACTGTCTCATTCCCCAGGAGAACTTTTAGCTGTTCAAACCAGAAAGTATAGCTGAACATCAGAATCAGGGTCATTTTAGAATCTTTGAATTAGTCTTCTCTAAGTCTATTTTTTTCTTCACAAAAGCCACCTCAAATATTATTTATCAAATGTCAATGTAGAAGTGCTATTTCCAACTACATTGGTGTGACTGTCATGTCATCTGTGGGTTTTAGTTCACTTCACTAATTTATCTTTTGTGCATTTAACATGTTAGACTAAAAACTCCATAGCTATTGATTTTCCCTTACTTAGTGTTTTAAAAAATTCTGGGGGATATAAAATTTAAATCTAACCAGGGAATAACAGCCTGTTCTTACATTTTTCCTTAAAACAGTAATTCATTTTATTCCTTAATTGGCCTTCTTGAGATGAGAGATGGATCCCTAGATTAGGTGAAAAATCATTAGAAGATCCTGTAGTTTTTTTAAATACAGACCATTTGTATTTTTCTTGCCCATTTCTCTAGGATAATTAAATGGTGATGGATTAAAACTAGGCTGCAGCAGAGATTGGGAGAGGAAAAAAAAATCTCCCGGCATCCCTTCCTGCAGAAGCATCCGCTACAGCAGTGAGTGTAGCTGCCACTTTAACTGACAGGTCTTAAATTCTGCCCTGCAAAGCTCTGGTATGCTGTCAGCCAGCCTGGCAACTTCTTTGCCTGTGCGCGATAATTGAGAGTCTCACTGGAGACCAACCAATTAAACCAACTGAAGATTTTTGTTGAGGATTGTCTCCTCTTTTTGTTTTTGTTTTTTTTTTAAATCTTGTAGAAGAGAGGGAAAGACATCTTCATAGTGGAACTGTATCTATTCCTCCAAAGTTACAGCGGCTTTCAATCTGTGAGTATGTTGTATTTATTTAGCGGTTCCTAGGGGTATTATTACAAGGTTCTCGTTAAGTCTGTGAGGATTTAAGGAAAGCTGTGTAAAATATTTTAAACCGGAGTTAAATCCCACTGGAGCCCCGCAGGTTTTGTGAGATGACATTGTCTTCATGAAAAGCTCTGCGTCAAGCTAGCTAGGGCTCTCCCACGCCCCCTCCCTCCTCTTTACTTTCCCAAGGATGAGTGTTGTCATTGGAGAGAGCAGGCGGCTCCTGCTGCAGAGGCTGGGTCTTCCCGGGATGCCATGGCTGGTTTCTTGCTGCTGCAAGGTGTGAGTCATGGGGCTGCTGAGGCTCCTGCTGCAGAACAATGGCAGGGGGACGATGGTTCACTTTGTGTTTACCGTGTTTGTCGTATGCTGGCTTCATTATGGCATTTCGTTTTGTTTTGTTAGGGTAGTTAACAAATGCCCTCAGAAATAGTGTGCCCCAGTCCTCCTAGACCTTCACCCCTGTGTGCTGTGTTGGCTTCAGCCCGTCTCTCTGTAGCAGAGATAGTGAATGTGAGCTCCCCCAGAATGACCTTCCCATGACCACCCTTTTCTGATTGTGCGTTGGAATCAGTGCGGGTTTTCTGTGACGCAGACCCTGAAGTCTAAACGTCTGTCCTTAGTCATCATGTCCCACTTCCCCCCTTTGGAATTCTCTGGAGGCTACAACTGTCTCCTTGCTGAATTACAAGGGAATTTTGAGCATTTTGTAAGCATAGAGGTTAATTTCCGATTCTCATCATGACCCCCATGTGTTCTTGATTTGTCTTTGTTAAATGAAAATCTTACTATTTTAGTGAGCTGATTAATATTAGTTGGTTACGGATCCTATTCCTTTATCTTAAAACCACATTAGCTAAAACAATTTTTTAAAGTTGATATGCTCAGAGATTAGTAGTCAAAATACTTTTTATTTTTTTTGCGGCACCAGAGATTGAACTCAGGGGTGTTCTACCTCTGAGCTACACCCCAGCCCTATTTTTTTTTTTTTTTTTTTTTTTTTTTTTTTTTTTTTTTTTTTTTTTTTTTTTTTTTTTTTTTTTTTTTTTTTTTTTTTTTTTTTGCAGGACCAGGGATTGAACGCAGAGGCGTTCTACCTCCGTGCTACGCCCCCGGTCCTATTTTTTTTTATGCTTTATTTTGAAACCGGGTCTCACGAGGTTGCGGAGGGCCTCACTAAGGAGAGAGAGAGAGAGACACAGAGAGAGACAGAGACAGAGACAGAGCGAGAGCTGAGGCTGGCCGCGAACCCGGATCCTCCGGTCTCAGCCTCCCAAA
>PVJS01026210.1:0-27189 GCA_004027185.1 Glis glis | reverse complement strand
AAAAAAAAAAAAAAAAAAAAAGAAATAGACAAGATGACAAATATTGTGTTATGTGAATTTTACCATAACAAAAATATTGATTGCATCACAGGACATTTAATTTAATTAGAATTAATTAGAATGAAAAGGACTTGGAAGACCTCATTCATGTCTTACCACAAGGTAAAGTAAAAACACTTTAACTGAAAATCAATAAATTTTCTTGGAACCATCAAAAAAATTAAAATCACAGAGCAAACTGCCCCCTTAAAATCTGCAGATACAGGTGAATACAAACATAGAGAATCATACCTAAAACTGACAGTATACATGAGCAAAAGCCACCAGAGTCATAAACCAGTAGGAACATTTAAATGGTAAATTAATTGTTTAAGTTGGGTATGGAGCAGAATGAAACTGAGAATTTCCCAGGGGCTGCAGTCTTAGTGGACACCTCATGCTTTCAGAGTTTACCCTGAGTAAACTCACCGGACTCTCAAGGTAAGCAGCAAAGAAAGAATAACCTGTGCATCTAGTGGAAAGAGAGAGAGTAATCCATTTATGTCTATTGTTTGGACCTAGAATATTCCCCCAAATCTCATGTGTTGAAGACTTGGTCTACAATGTGTCAATATTTGGGTGTGGGGTTTTACAGAAGTGATTGGGTTATAAGTATCATTAGTTATAACTAATCAGTAGATTAACTCATTTGACTAGTCATTTGAATGAACTACTGGGAGGAGGTGGAAACTCTAGGCAGGTGGGAAATGGTTGGGGGAATTAGGTCACCAGAGGTATGCCCTTGGGGACTATATCTTGTCCCTGATCCCTTATTTACTCTTCTCTCTGCTTCCTGGCTGCCATGAGCTGAGCAGCTTCCCTCTGCCCTGCTTTTCTGCCATGGTGTTCTGCCTCACCTTAGTTCCAAAGCAGTGAAGCCAGCCTGCCATGGATTGAAATCATTTGTTGGCCAAGATAAATCTTTCCTTCTTTAGTTGTCTATATCATGTATTTTGGCCCCAGCGATGAAAATTGACTAACACAACATCCAAGGCATTCTTCAAAACAAATCCCTATTTTCTAATGAAGAAGACTTTACAATAGTCTTATCTTGACTAGGAGAAGGGAATTTTCCCAACTCTAGCTCCTTCTAGCCACCCTTTTCTAACTAAGAAGAGACAAAGTGAAAAAATACAAGGGTCATAGCTAGGGATGTATACCAATGAAATAAAGAGACTTAATCATATGATTATAGAATGTTTCCCCACCCCTATTTTGAACCATATCACCCATGGGGCTCAAGTATTATAATTTAGCCTCTGTTTATTCTAATTGTTTTTTCTACAGATTGGCAAGTCTATCTAGGGCCAGGATAAGCTGCAGTGGTTTCTTATATTTGTGTAAGTGAAGCTGTTCCTGTCAAAATATAGAAGACATACAGGTTCCCTCATTCACCAAACTATATTTTCTTGGTGCTTTCTCTGGGAAATAATCTGCAAAACTGTACTTTTAAAAAATCATATCTGAAAAGAATAAAGCAAATTCATGCTCTATAGAAAGGAGGTTGAATTTTTACCCAACTGCTATGATTCTTTTAACATATTCATGTTTACAGCATATTTCTTTTTTAAATTTATGTAAATCAAGAAATTTATAATCCCTTGTCCCTGAAAGGCTTGAGGTAAAATGAATGGGTATTTAGAAAAAGTAAAACACATTGGCTTATGAATCTGAGATAATCAGTTTACTAAATTATTCTTTCCTTTGTATAAAATAGGCACATTTAATGAGTCTGTTAACATGAAGTTCACTAAAGTCCACTATTATTAAAATGGCTAATAGATCCTAAGATTAAGTTATGCAGCATAAATACAACTAAATGTTGAATAAATGGGACTCTTCATTGTGTCACCAGCTAGCAAGAGACATTTACAAAAACATATTTGAACCATATTTCAGAATATGGCTGGAATTAATTAACTTCCAAGCACCACTCAAGGAAATGCTTCCTTACAAGAGGCTACTTGTGCATGAGAGTTCTAAGAAATGTATATATGGAGAGATGCAGGATTTTGCCTGTCTTTTTCCTGATACTCAATTCTGTTCTCAATTAAGTCATCTAATCACTGATCAAGTATAAAAGAAATGGGATTCTGGCTTTTACTAAACAAGTTGGTTTGACACTTAGAAAACATTTCATTTAAAAGATTTCTGATAATGACTATATTTTGTTTAGTGGTATTTTAATAGGTTATGCAAATAATAATCTTTAAAAATAAACTATGTATTCTTTAATAAATAAAGTGTGGGGTAGGGAAGATTTGCTTCTTGCTTGACCTGTACTCTTCATGTTATGTGTTCGGCCTTTGTGTGCATGGCCTTTGTAGATATGTGTGTTTATGTATGTGTATAAGGTCTTTATATGATCACATTGCTGTTGCTGACTTAAGGAAATGTGATTCTAGAGATGAAGAAGTTTGTATCCCATAATATCCAACATAGCAGCTCATATAAGGACCCTATAATAAGCCCTTTCTATGTATATCAGTTTAAAGAACATTATTATTATTGCCCAATGAGACAATGCTTATAATGCAATTATAAGCATTTGGAACCAGGGAGACTTGCTCTCCAATCTTTTATATTTTCCTGTTCTTTTTCTCTATTGTGTTAGTTCTGTGGTCTTAAAGGACTCATTGCACTTCTATGCTTATTTATTTGTTTTTAAGTATCTGCTACTTGGGGACAATGCAATTTCCAAGATAGCTATAATAATTAAAGACAATACTTCTAAAGTTCTCATATGATGGATAGAGTAGTACTTAGCATACATTAGCCATTAATTTTAATAATGTATTGATATATAATTTATATACAATAAAGTTTACCCTAATATAATATAGAATTAAATGGTTCTTAGCAGTTATACATAATTTTGCAATCATCACCATTGTCTAACTTTAGAATGATTCTCATCACCCTTAAAAGAAAGCTCATATCCATAATTTCTCACTCTCGATTCCTCTTAATTTAGCACATGGCTCATGCATGTTATATGTATCTTACTTCATTTTTATTACTAAATCATATTTCATTGTATGGCTCCTCCACAATATATTTATTCATTTTCAGTAGATGGACATTTTATTTTATTTTTAAAGTCCAACACAAAGTATTTTGTTATATAAAATATATAAAGATTATATAAAAACAGTAAGTTGTCCAAAGGTAGAAAGACTTGCAAAATATACCAGGTTCCTTGGTAGGAAGACTATTTTTTTAAATGTGCTTTTATTGGTGCATTTGAGTCTCACATCATAATGTAAATCATATTGATAGTGACATACATGCACACAGCACTTGGTGCCCCCCCCAGCTCCCCATTACCCTCCCTTCCCAATACAGAGTACTGAGATTGATGTTGGTATATTCTCATGTGTACACATAGTCAATGGTAGTAATTCCATTAATGAACCTCATTCTTCCCTTTCCTCTTCCCTTAGACCACCTCCCTGGCTTCACTGAGGTTTCTCCTCCATTATCTGGAGTCCCTCTGGTATCCCAATTACTCCCTAGCTAGAACATATTAGAGAAAACATATGACCCTTCTCTTTTTGTGATTGGCTGATCTCACTTAATGTAATTTTCTCCAGGTCTTTCCATTTTCTTGTACATGACATAATTTTGTTCTTCTTTATTGCTGAGTAGAATTCCATTGTATATTTCCCATAGTTTTGTAATCCATTCATCTGTTGATGGACACCTAGGTTGGTTCCATAATTTGGTTATTGTGAATTGTGCTGCTATGAACATGGGTATGCATATATTACTGTAGTCCTCTGGTTTCAATACCTTTGGAATGACACCCTGTAGTGGTATAGCTGGATCATACAGTAGATCCATTCCAAATTTTCTAAGGAATCTCCATACTGATCTCCATAGCGGCTGAACTAGTTTGCATGCCCACCAACAGAGCAGAAGAATTCCTATTTCCCCACATCCTCGCCAACATTGTTATTTGACTTCTTGATGATTGCCATTGTGATTAGGGTTAGATGGCTTCTCAGTGTAGTTTTGATTTGCATTTCCCTGATTGCTGAGGATGTTGAACATTTTTTGATGTATCTATTGGCCATTTGTATCTCTTCTTTCTTGAGTTGTCCATTCAATTCAGTTGCCCATTTCTTGATTGGGTTGTTTATTTAGTGTAGTCTTTTAAGTTCTTTGTGTATTCTAGATATTAGTCATCTGTCAGAGGGATAGCTGGCAAAGATCTTCTCCCATTCCATCAGCTTTCTCTTTTCTCATTGATGTGCAGAAACTTTTTAGTTTAATTATATCACACTTAAAAATTCTTATTTTAATTCCCTGGGCTTTGGGGGTCTTGTTGAGGAAGTTTCTATCTGTGCCTATATGTTGGAGTGTTGAACCTCTTCCCTCCTCTAGTAACTTCACAGTCTCTGGTCTAACTTCCAAGTCTTTGATCCATCTCAAGTTGACTCTTGTGCAGGGTGAGAGATAAGAATTTAGGTCCTTCTTTGGTCTTGTCTTAATGGCATTCTGTATGTCTTCTGTATGTGAATATCCAAGTCTTTTTCTATGTTTGGAAAATTCTCTGAAATTATTTCTCTGAAAAAGTTTCTGATACCCTTGGTCTGTGCTTCTAAACCTTTTTCAATGCCTTTTATGCTTAAATTAGGACATTTCGTATGTCCTCTATTTCTTGGATGGTCAGAGTATGTTGTAATATCTTTTGTATATCGTTGACTGTGTTTTCAATTTTGAATGAACTGTCTTCCAGGAGTGATACCCTGTTTTCCACGTGGTCTAGCATACCAGAGTTTGTTTCTATTCTAAAGAAACCAAAGTTTCTTTCTGGTTCTTTCTTAGAGCCTCAATTTCCTCTTTCATCTCCAGTATGCTTTCTTTGAGGCCTTTCATCATTCTGAATATCAGAATTTGGAATTCTCCATCTTGCATTTCCTGGAGATCAGTATCGGTAATCTCCCTTGTTGTCGCATTGTGAGAGTTTCTTGTTTCTTCGCTGTTCCTCATTCTCATATTTTCAGTGTTCTTAATTTTGTGTTTCTGTTGTTGCGGCATCTTCTTCCTCTTTGTGTGTAAGACTTGTGTCTATTTTTTATTCCTATATATTAAGGTCTATGCTTGGGGTATATATTTGCCTCTATCAATCTGACTCATATAATCAATCTCTTGAGTTTGTCCCACAAAGCCTCTTTAATTAGACATAGTTTTTAGTGCAGGCAAAGAGGAATTTCTGATTTGCTACTGGCTACTGTGCTCTCTAGGCCCAAATTCTGCTGGGATAGTGACTATGATATTCTGTTCAGAGCCAGTAGCCTGCTGATTGGGATTTAGTGCCCCACAGCCACTGCTGATACTCTTCTGATTGTGAGTCCTTGATATTGCAGAGCACTGACCTCCGGCCTCTGTGGCCATTGGGTTAGGCTCAGCAAAGCCTGTGATTGCTACGTTCTGAGTTTGTTGCTCAGTTGGCTGTGCTTTGGTGGCCTCTGGTACACTATCCCCGATCCACTTGTTAAGATCATGTGAGGTACTTTCAGTCACTGGCATTCATGCATGTCAGGTATGAACTCTGCGGGTGGGGAGAGTGTCCAGTTTTCAGCCTGTAGCTATGATAATGTGGGGCCCTGCCGGACCTCTGGCCTCTTGGCCTTCAGGTGCAGACTGAGAAAGATGGTGATGCAGTCACTCTGCCCCAGGACCAGTGTTTGGCAGGGAGAGATTGTATAGTTCCAAGCCTGGGGCTTGGTTTGCTCAGTTTTTTTAGCCCCAGGGACACCTCTGCCATTCTGGTGGCTGCAGTTGCATGTGCCCTCTCTGGCCTCTGGTGTTGGTGCTCACAGTGCCCAAACATGGCCAGATACAAGTTTGTTGTTTTCCAAGCTGTGCCTCTGTAGGCTGAGTTATTTTCCCCAGTCACCACGCCTGGGTCCCTGACTTTGGTCCCTGGAGACCCTAGTAGTGCTCTGTGAACTGCGGGCTGTAGTTCCCTTCTGCCTGAGTATCTCAAGGGGCTATCTGCCAGGGTGACAGTAGCCCCCCACCCCACTTCTTCATGGGTGAGTTGCAAAGTCTCAGACCCGTGTGAGTCTATTTCCTTGCCACGTAAGTCCCTGTGGCTGCACGGGGTGTCTCCCTCTGGGATGGCTCCTTAACTTACAATCATGATGGGCTCCACTCCTGATTGCTGCTCCAGATTGCTGATGGAGGAGATGGGCTATGTGGCAGCCACAGCTGCAGGGTCCCTGTCAGGCATAGAGAGAGATGCGGATTGCTTTCAGTGGTGGTATGAATTCATCCACCTCACAGCCATCTACTGTTTTCTTTCTGGCGGTCTCTGGTAGCCATCTTTGTTGCCGGGCAGGCATGCAGAGGATTGGGTGTTTCAATGGACAGGGGAAGTGACTGTGATCATTCTTTTCAGTCCTGTCATCACGGGGTTGTAGAATTCTGTGGCTAGTGTGAAGTCAGTCTTAGGTTGCTGATTATATGTTTTTGGTTCTTCCAAGTTTTCCTGTAGGACTGCCAACTCGGTTCGTGGGCTGATTCACAGGCCAGTCTGTGGCTATTGATCTTGTGTCTCTGGTTGGTTGCCTTTTTTTTTCTTTTTTCAGCCTGTGTGTTAAAGTGTGACCTTGTAGACATTAGTTCCCATCTCTCATGAAGATAATGTGGGATGTGGAATGCTGCGCAGTTCGGAGCCCCCAAGATGAATTACAGACAGAGGTCCTGACTCCTTCACCATCTTGGATCTGGAATCAGGAAGATTATTTTATTAAAGACATTTAGTTACTCTTTAAATTAAATCATGATTTTCCATATGATCTTTAAAATCTTTTTCTTTTTTAACACTTTTATTGGTGCATTACAGCCTCACATCATAATGCAGGTCATAGCAATAGTGACATACATGCACACAGCACTTGATGAGCTTTCCCCCGGCTCCCTCCCCACTCCCCTTTTCCCCATTCAAGTTATTGAGATTGGGATAGGTATTCTCACATATGTACATAATGTCAGTTGAGGTGTTTTGCTCTTATGAATATTGTTGAAATGATCATTTGTATACAAGGTTTTTTGGGGGATGGGCATATTTTTCATTTCTCTTGGGAAGATAAATAAGAGGGGAATTATTGAGTAATATGATAACTATGTGGTAACATATCTGGGAGTTTCCAAATTGTTTTCTGAAGTACCTGCAGCATTATACATTCCAAGAAACAATATATGCATGTTCTAATTTCTACACATCCTTGCCAACACACCATTTTCTTAATTTTTATTATAGTCATTCTAATTAGAATAATCATCCTAGACAGACTTATATTTATAGAGTTGGGCCACATATGTCCAGGAAAACAATAGTTTCTTCCTTTTTTATAGATTTATTGGAGTATTATAGTTTCACATCATAATGTAGTTCATAGTGATAGTGACATACATGCACACAGCACTTGGTGGACTTTCCCCAGCTCTCTCCCCACTCCCTGCCTTCCCCATACAGAGTACTGAGATTGGCATTGGTATTCTCACATATGTACATAATGTCAATGGAAGTCATTCCTTTATTGATTCTCCCTCTCTCCACCCCCCACGTTCCCCTAGACCACCTCCCTCACGCCACTGGAGTTTCTTCTTTGTTATCTAAAGTCCCTCTTATATCCCATTTACTGCCTAGCTTCTGAATATGGTAGAAAACATATGACCCTTCACTTTCTGTGACTGGCTAATTTCACTTAATATAATGTTCTCCAGGTCCATCCATTTTTCCTGCAAATGATATAATTTTGTTCTTTTTTTTATTGCTGAGTAGGATTCCATTGTGTGTATATTCCATAATTTTGTAATCTATTCATCTGTTGATGGACACTTGGGTTGGTTCCATAATTTGGCTATTATGAATTCTGCTGCTATGAACATGGATATAAATATATTACTATACAATTCTGATTTCATTTCCTTTGGAAAGATACCCAGGAGTGGTATAGTTGGATCATAAGGTGGATCTATTCCCAGTTTTCTGAGGAATCTCCACACCAATCTCCATAGCAGCTGCACTAATTTGCAATCCCATCAACAGTGTAGAAGAGTTCCTATTTCCCCACATCCTCACCAACATTTATTGGTTTTTTTTGACATTTTGATGATTGTCATTATAATTTGGTTTAAATGAAATCTCAGTGTTGTTTTGATTTGCATCTCCCTGATGGCTAATGATATTGAACATTTTTCATATATTTATTGGCCATTTGTATTTTTCTTTTGTGAAGTGTTTATTACACTTGCCCATTTCATGTATATTTGTCCTAATTTCTACACATTCTTGCCAACACACTATTTTATTCCATTTTTATTATAGTCATTCTAATTAGAATGATCATACTAGATATACTTATCTTTATAGAGCTGGGTCACATATGTCCAGGCAAACAACAGTTTCTATTGACGACTTTTCTTCCCTTGTGTGGGACACACTGCAATGCTTATCCGTATGCCTATTTTCTTATTAGTGTTAAAACCCTGACTTTAATTTTTATAGTTTAAAATGGCAGCTGTAGAAACAAATTCTTCTCCCCTCTCCAGGGTTTTTTATATACTTTTATTGTTGCATTATAATCTTACATCATAATGTAGTTCATAGTGATAGTGACATACATGCACACACACAAAAAAAGTCATCAAGTTCAAGGTTGTTTTTTGATGCTTGATTTTTTTGTTTTTTTTTTTCAGTATATCTCAGTTTTTATTTTTCTATTTAGTGATTTTTGGACTAATTTTGCTATGCCTATATTATCTGTAGTGTATAGTCACTGGGGTCTCTCTCAGTTGATCCAAACTAGTGGCCATATAGTCATTGGACAGGTAATATCCAATAATTAAATGTCTGGAGTCAATAAGCCTCCTATACTTTGTGCAGGTGCTCTGTGTGTGATTTGGGGCAAGTCTCAGTGCTTTGGCATTTTCTCTTTCTTTTCTTTTCTTTTCTTTTCTTTTTACCAGGGGTCAAATCCAAGGACATTCTACCTCCAATATATAACCCCAGCCCTTTTTTTTGAAACAGGATATTGTGAAGTTGCTGAGGCTGGACTCAAACCTGTAATAGTCTTGTCTCAACCACCCAAGTACTGGGAGGATAGGCATGGGCAACCACATCTGGAAATTTATAAATCTGTTTCAGCTTTCACTTTCTGGTAGAGCAGGGCCTCAGGTCAACCAGAGGGTTAGGGTTTTCAAAAATTTCAGTCTCTGGTATCTTCTATTTTATACTATCTCAACTATCTTCCTCCTTATGGGTTTTTATAACTAAATAGTTTAGACAGGGGAACTTATTAAATCAGTAATTTATTTATTTATCTATTTATTTATTTATCATAGTTCTGAAGACCATGGAGTCCAAAAGCACTGAAAGATTTGGTGTCTGGTGAGGGCCTCACTTTCTGGTTCATAGCACTGGCTGTCTAGTGTCCTTCTATGCTGGAAAGGGTGAACAGGCTCCCTTGGGACTATCTTATGAAGGCACTAAAACTCTTCATGAGGACTCATCCTCATGACTGAATCACTTCCCAAAAGGCCTTGCTCACTCCCTAATACTATTGTATTGGGGGGTTAGGATTTCAACATATACATTTGGGTAGGAAAAAAACATTTATACCATGGCATCTGCAAATGTGGGATGATACAAACTGGGAGGGAAATAGAGTAATTTGCTAATTTCTTAGTTTTAATAAAGAGGAATCAAACATATTGCAGCTTGAAACTAAATCAGATGGAGCTTGAAAGGTAGAGTAGTTTTAGGCTCAATACAAGTGAAAGAAATGAGAAGAAAGCACTCCTGGGCAAAGGAAGAAGGGCTGCAAATCCTCATTTTACTTGGAAATGCCTGGGGTGGTCACTGACCATATGAATTATCCTGTCTCAGGGTGATATGGACTGGACTTTACATCTTGTTTAGTAACAGGATGTAGTCTGCCCCCAAAGTATTTGGCCTCAGATAGCACAGTTCTCTGTTGCTGAGGCAGGTGCTGTGGAGCTTCTAGCTCTCTGCTCATGTTATTTTGTACAGTTGGTTAGCAAGTCTCATGACTACATTGCATATACCCAAGGCTATATAAATCTACTCTAACAAAGCCAACAAGTCTCAAAAGGCAGATGTGATGGAGGTACTCTTTGATATTTCAGGTCCAAGATCATCCTCTAGAATTTCTCTTGTTTCTGGGTGGGCCAGAATTGCAAATTAAACAGAAATGAAATAGGGGACACCAACCTGGTATCCTTCACATCCTTAATAGTGTAACTAATCTTTTTCATTGCTGCCCCCACCCTCTCTCATTCCCAGAACACACATAGGATTTTCTGATGATTAACATTGTGGTGTAGGGTGAGATAGTTTCAGAGACTTGCACTCCACCTCCCTTAGTGTGAAAGTTCTCACCTGATAGACCAAGGATCCCAGGTGAATTTTAATCAAGTGTTAGGTATGTTAATCCAAATTATGAGCTTAGAGACCAGAAAATGACCATTATTCAATGTTTCTCAAAATGTCTGAGTATACGCCCTTCCCTAGTGCACTATAACCTAAGCAAATGGATAAGAACCATTACCATACATGGTTGCCATGGCGTTGACCAGCTCTTATGTTTAAGTAGATTTCAGATCTAAAATTAGTCCACATTCAGAAATTGATAAGGGATCAACCTTCCTTTTTAATCTTCCTTTTTAATCCATCCTCAGTTTATTGTTTGTATATACTGAGTGATATTCTGTTATTTTTGTGTTCATCTATTTTTTCTCCTGAGAATATGTTCTAGGATTTTTCTTTCTAACTGCCAGCCAGAATCCCTTGTTTTATCTTTCCAATTACTATAGAAATTGTCACTTTTGATTTCTATCAGTTAGATTTTGCTACATGTCCTCTATTATTTTGGAGTCTATAATTCCTATATAATCAGTAAACTAACTTTTGTAATAGCTATGATATGAAAAGGAGAACCACCTTTTAGTGATGCTGGGGCCACTGCACCATGACTTTATTACTTCTACTGTAAATTATTTGGGTTCTATCACAGAACATCATTTTTTTGAGAACTGTGTGGCTTATAGAGCATATAGAGTTCAGCTGTCCACTTCTCTGAGTTACATAATCCCTACCTCAACCATCTGCCACAACTTCACTCATCAGGGGCAATCATTGATCCTTGCTTCTATCAACCATTATAGTAGTGAGTTTGAATCATATTCTTCAAATTATATTAATTTTTTATTATATTAGCACACTAACTTTTCTGATATTTCTATTTATCAAATAGAGGAAGTAATAATAAGCATGGAAGATTAAAGACTTTTCCTTATTTCATTTGTCTATTTTATATGAAAATAATTACTTGGCATTATTCTAACTTATTTCAAGTTTTATGTGTCACTCCGGATGCTCTGTTGTTTTTCCAGGATTTGAGAATACCTTCTGCCTGTTTCAGTTGCTTAAATACTAGCTTGACATCCTCCTCTCATCTATGAATGAAGTTTATAAATTCCTACTTCTTCTTTGCCATTTATTCCTTTAAACATACAAAAGAGATTATGTATACAGCTCTTGAAAACTAAGCAAAAAGTAAAAAATAAAACCAAATTGGGACAAAAATAGTTTTCAATGAATAAATAGTATTCCTCTATATTCATGTATTTATTTTAATACTTTTATTGGTGCAGTAGAGTCTAAAATCATAATGGAGTTCATAGTGATAGTGACATGCAGCACACAGTACTTGGTGGGCTTCCTCTATATTTATATAACTTTTTTCTTGGTTATTTATTTATTTATTTATTTATTGTGGTACTGGGGATTGAACTCAGGGGCATTCCACCTCCGAGCTACACCCCCAGTCCTATTTTTTATTCTTTATTTTTGAAACAAGGTCTCACTAAGTTGCAGAGGGCCTCACTAAGTAGCTGAAGCTGGCCACAAACCTGCAATCCTCCTGTCTCAGTCTCCCAAATACTGGGATTACAAGCGTGTGCCACCATGGCTGGCTTTTTCTTGGTTATTTAAAGGAAAGTGCATACTTTATAAGATGAAGAAAAATTGTCAATAGTTTCAATTAACTTTTAAAATTTATTAAGAACAACTTTGGCAAACTCCAAATATAATGAAGTTTTAAGAAGCATGTTTAGCCTTTCATTTCCTAAGGCTGATTATCTTTTTAGAAAGTACTCAATAGCTATTTGTTGTCATTTGTTTATACTCAGTAGTTATATTATGTTGTTCTAATTTGTACTCAATATCTATTGGTTGAATTGAACTTAATTAACCTATGCCTTTTAAAAGTAAAATAAACTCTTTCTCTATCATTTATTTCCCTCATTTTACATTTATATTTTCAGAAAAAGTGCTATAATTTGCCTAACAATTTCTAAATTCTTCATACCAGTTGAAGAAAAAATATAAATTTGAAGTTATTGTGTATGAAGGCATATATATTTTATAACTGCACTTCCCTCTTTGGTATGCTGGGGATATAGTTCAATAGAGTGTTGGAAAATTCTCATTACTCTTCCTGGCAATCATTTCTGGTGATTCTTTGTATTTGCTGACTTAATTTTCTCATTGTTTTCATTGAGTTTATGGCTTTAACTGCTGTGATGTGAGACAAAAGGAATAGGCAAGAATTCAAAAACAGATTTTACAAAGATTAAAGAAGTCCAGCATTCATTTCAACTTCCAGTAATGTACTGTACTCTATCAGGCATGCTAATTCAGAAATCTTTATACTAGTGCCAGACAGTTAAATGAATATACGATCATGAATATTCATGATTGTATTGAGAAGGGAAAATTGTGCAGTGCTCAATGTTTTCTGGTAACTTTGCTAAAATTGTACATGCATGACTCCCCTTAGATGCCAATACTTGAAAGGCAAAACTCAAATGGTCCATGATTTTTTAGAAAGGTTACCAAGTAGGTTTAGAAGAATGTAGGTGATTTGATGTTCTACTGGTTCCATGACTTACAAAAAATAGCTTCCTCTCATTTTAGTCTTTTCAGTAAAGTCAAAGCATACTTTTATATATAGAGAGACAATAAGCACCTGACAACTTTACAAATGAAATAAATTAGTCCATTTTGATTCATTCAGCAATATTTGCTTTAGGATATAAGAAAGACTCTTGTGGTAAAATAAAAATAAATCACTGGTCATTGGCATTTTGAAGGAGATAGAGGAAAGGTTCTATTTTTTCCCAAATATTTTAAGCCAATATTTGTCAACCATGTATATTCAATGTAATACCTTTGAATAATAGGAGGAATGATATGAAGGAATTTTTAGAAACAGCACTATTCCTTTGCTTCTACTTGACTTGCTCCCATTGTTTGAAGATAACTGTTTATTCACTTACTTTGCAGCATAGAATTCACATGCCTCCTATGGCAACAAAAAAGAAAGAAAAAAATTGTGTCAAGCTTCACAGGGCCTTCTTATTGAATGTAATTAAAATTAACAACAAAAGGGACTTCATAATGTTTGTGAAAAGTTAGTTTTTCAAAGAAATGTACAAAAAATGCACCAAATAATCCACCGTTCTTCTTCTTTTAAACAGAAATTAAAGAGTGTTAAGGCAGTTTTTTGTGGGATGTGATATCTTCCGAATTTTGTCAAAATGGAAGATAGGAAAAAATCCCTGTCTGAGTAACTTACTGTTTGTTTTATCTATTAGGTAAAAATGACTTTATTAAAAGGATGGAAAAAATAAATTGAAGAACAGACTCTTCAACTAATATTTTTAAAGTAACTTCCACAGATATTCAGAACTATAATAACATAGAGAAAATCATACTAGATCCAGTTAATATATTTAAAATGGAAGGAGCAGTTGAGAATATATTGTGCATTGTTATTGGTTATGCAATTTGAAATTTCCAAAAGAAAATGAAAAGACTATAATTAAATTTGTATATTAATATGGATTTCTGTCTAAAATTCTATAAAGCCTTATCCATAATACTCCCATTTTAGAAGAGGTGGGTTTCATATAAATATTTGACACATTTCTTTTTAGATCTTCTTTAATCCTTTCCCAGTTCAAGATAATTGCTCTGTTTAAATTGGTTTATCAAGTCCATTTCCATGGTCATTAATTAACTAAATAAAAAGTCTACAGTGTATGACTTGAAGGCATTTTCGTTTCTACTGTCTGTCCAGGAAAAAGGTTTAGTACCTATTGTTTTGAGATTGATTGGATGATTAGATGACATTTGGAAGTTAACAAGAAATCATTTCTTAACAATAGCTTCTTTTTGACACTAAGTACTACAAAATATTGCATTAACATTTGTGGTACTAGGAGAATCATATAAAGCTAAATTATAAGAAGACATGTTTGTAACATCTAAAACTCTGAATCTAATTTACAGAAGCACCTTGTTTCTCTTGCTGAGACCAGAATATTTCCTGAAGGAATCTACTATGGCTTTTTTTCATTGTTAGCTATGCATTCAGAAATAGGAATCATGTGTCTCTTCCAATTGTTACTTAACAGTGGTTTAGTAACAAAATAGGTAATTAGCATATTATCTTCTGGATTTTCTTTAAACTCAAAACATTTCAGTTTATGGGAAGGAGATGTCCAATCATAATATGTAGTTTGGTGATTAGGACCACAGTATTGTCACATGCAAATGCAATCATTCCAGGTTTTTCTGTATTTGGTGAAAAATGCACTTATGCTAATTTTCTTACTGACAGAAGCAGTTTCAAATAATAAAGTAATATTCCACACATGGGGAAAATAATTTAATGTTTTTCAATATGCTTGCTCTTACAGAAGAGCTCTAACACACTTTACTCTCTCCAAATTTTCCTTCTCACTTTGCCATTCTTTTCATCCAGATCCTTTATAGGTTTATTTTATTCTCTTGCTTCACACCATTGCATACTTTTTCCTGGCTATTATTTTATCTATTTGCATATGCTTGTAACCATTTTAATTTCCCTTGCATATTCAGTTGATTATTTCTCCTTAGACTATATAGTCACTATTAATGAGAACAATGTGAGTTTTGATTCTCTATTTGCTTTGATTGTTGACTTTTTCCCCCTCATCTACATTAGACCACAATTACAAGCCAATGACTCAGTATGAGAGAGGTTTTAAATCAGTGGCTCCATCGTTTCTCATCTATTTGCAGTCTTTACGATTTCCTTCTCTGGTATCTTCTTTTACTTTGTGCCAGCCCGCTACAGCATACCCATGAACACTAAGATTCTCTGAAGGTCTTTGTGAACCCTCAAGATAGAATTCATCAGGTGGAATTTAAAAAAAAAGTCTTCTCAAAGTTTTGTGATTGTTCCCACTGTAAAGAATATGATTGTACCTTAGGCAAGGAAAGAAATGGGAGACTGAAAGATGAATATGTAGAGTATAGGGTAGCAATGAATAAAGCAAAGAATGAAAAAAGGAGGGATTTATATTCTCTGTCTGGGGACCAGATTATAGAATAAAAAATAATGCCAAATAAATATTAGGCAATACATTAATTTTTAAAATGTGCTTTTATTGGTGCATTATAGTCTGAAATCACAATGAAAATCAAATTGACAGTAACATACATACATGCACACAACACTTGGTGCCCACACCCTGCCTCCCCATTCCCCTAATAGAGTATTGAGATTGATGTTGGTATATTCTCATATGTACTAATGGTTGATGGTAGTAAGTCCATTAATGAACTTCATTCTTTCCCTTTCCCTTCCCTTAGACCCCTTCCCTGGCTCCACTGAGGCTTCTCTACCATTTTCTGGAGTCCCTTTTGTATCCCAACTACTTCCTAGCTTGGGCATATTAGAGAAAACATATGAGCATTCTCTTCCTGTGATTGGCTGATCTCACTTAACATAATGTCCTCCAGGTCCTTCCATTTTCTTGTAAATGACATAATTTTGTTCTTTATTACTGAGTAGAATTCCATTGGGTGTATTTCCCATAGTTTTGCAATCCATTCCTCAGTTGATGGACATCTGGTTTGGTTCCATAATTTGGTTATTGTGAACTGTGCTGCTATGAACATGGGTATGCATATATTACTACAGTTCTCTGGCTTCAATCCCTTTGGAAAGATACCCAGGAGTGGTATAGCTGGATCATATGGTGGATCCATTCCCAGTTTTCTAAGTAATCTCCACACTGATCTCCATAGTGGTTGAACTAGATTGCATTCCCACCAACAGTGTAGAAGAGTCCCTGTTTCCCCACATCTTCGCCAACATTTATTGTTGTTTGACTTCTTGATGATTGCCATTCAGATTTGGGTTAGATGGAATCTCAGAGTAGTTTTGATTTGCATTTCCCTGATTGCTAATGATGTTGAACATTTTTTCATGTATCTATTGGCCATTGTCCATTTCTTGATTTGAGATTTTTTTTTTAGTGTAAAGTCTTTTAAGTTCTTTGTATATTGTAGATATTACTCCTCTGTCACAGGGATAGATTGCCAAGACCTCCCATTCCGTAGGCTTTCTATTTAGACTCTTGATGATTTTCTTTGATGTGCAGAAACTTTTTAGTTTAATGCTATCCCACTTATTAATTCTCATTTTAGTTTCCTGGGCTTTGGCGGTCTTGTTGAGGAAGTTTCTACCTGTGCCTATATGTTGGAGTGTTGAACCGATGCACTCCTCTAGTAATTTTACAGTCTCTGGTCTAACTTCCAGGTCTTTGATCCATCTCATGTTGACTCTTGTGCAGGGGGAGAGGTAAGGATTTAGTTCCATTTTTCAAGATAGTTAACCAGTTTTCCCAGCACCATTTTTTGAAAAGGCTGTCTTTTCTCCAATGTATGTGTCTTGCACCTTGGTTGAAAATAAATTGGCTATAAGTTTGTGGATTTGTTTCTGTATCTTCTGTTCTGTTGCTTTGCCCAATGTGTCTGTTTTTGTGCCAATACCATGCTGTTTTTATTACTATAGCTCTGTAGTATAATTTGAAGTCAGGAATTGTGATGCTTCCTGCATGGTTCTTATTGCTGAGAACTGCTTTGGCTATTCTGGGTCTTTTGTTTCTCCATATGAAATTAATGACTAATTTTTCTAGGGCTGTGAAGAATGATAATTGGTATTTTGATTGGGATTGTATTGACTCTGTAGACTACTTTTGGTAGACTGTCCATTTTGATAATATTTATTTTGCCTATCTAAGAGCAGGGAAGATCTTTCCATCTTCTAAGATCTTCTTCAATTTCTTTCTTCAGTGTTTCATAATTTTCATTTTAGAGGTCTTTTACCTCTTTGGTTAGGTTTATTCCTAGGTATTTGATTGATTTTGAGGTTATTGTGAATGGAATTATTTTCTGAATTTCTTTCTCAGTCGATTCATGGTTGGCATATAATAAAGCTACTGATTTTTTTTTTAGGTTGATTTAGTATCCTGCTACTTTGCTGAATTTGTTAATCAGCTCTAATAGACTTTTGGTTGAGTTTTTTGGGTCTTCTAGATATAGGATCATATCATCTGCAAATAGAGATAATTTTAATTATTGTTTTCCTATTTGAATTCCTTTGATATCTTTCTCTTGTCTTATTGCTCTGGCAAGAGGCTTGAGGACTATATTGAAAAGGAGTGGTGATAGTGGATATTGTTGTCTTGTTCCTGATTTTAAAGGGAATTCTCACAGTTTTTCCCCATTCAATATGATGTTGGCTTTGGGTTTATTATATATTGACTTGATGTTGAGATATGTTCCTTCTATTCTGATTTTCTGTAGAGTTTTTAACATAAATAGGTGTTAGATTTTGTCAAATGCTTTTTCAGCATCTATTGAGATGATCATGTGATTCTTGTTCTTAGTTCTATTTATGTGGTAAATAACATGTATTGATTTGCATATGTTGAAACAGCCTTGCTTTCCTGGGATGAACCCAACTTTGTCATGGTGTACAATTTTCTTGATGTGATTTTGAATCGCGTGGCTAGTATTTTGTTTATAAGTTTTGCATCTGTGTTCATCAATGATATTCGTCTGTAATTTTCTTTTCTTGGGGTATCTTTATTTGGCTTTGGTATTAATGTGATACTGGCCTAATTAAAGGAATTTGGAAGAATCCCATCTCTCTTGATTTCACAGAATAACTTGTGAAGTATTAGGTTTAGTACTTCTGTAAAGGTTTTGTAGAATTCATCTGCAAAATCATCTGGACCTGGGCTTTTCTTTGATGGCAGACTTTTTATTGCTGTTTCTATTTTTTTCTTGCTACTGGTTGATTTAGATTTTCTATATCCTCTTGGTTCAATTTAGGTAGGTTGTATGTATCTAGAAATCTGTTGATTTCTTCCATGTTTTCCAGTTTATTGGAATATAAGTTTTCAAAATAGTTTCTGATGATCCTCTGAATTTCTCCAATATCTGTGGTGATATCTCCTTTTTCATTTCTGATTTTAGTAATTTGGGTTGATTCTTTCCTTCTTTTGGTTAGGTTAGCTAGTGGTTTGTCAGTCTTGTTAATGTTTTCAAAGAACCAGCTTCTTGTTTTGTTGATCCTTTGTATTGTTTTTTTTATTCTCTATTTCATTGATTTCTGCTCTTATTTTAGTTATCTCCTGGCTTCTACTGGCTTTGGGCTTCAAATGTTTCCATTTTTATAGGTCCTTGAGGTTTGTCATTAAGTTGTTTATTTGGTGTCTTTCTGTTTTTCTTATGTGGGCACTCAGTGCTATAAATTTTCCTCTTAACACTGCCTTCAAAGTGACCCATAGATTTTGGTATGTTGTTTCTCTATTTTTGTTTAGAAGAATGTTTTTATTTCTACCCTTATTTCTTTTCTGATCCAGTCCTCAGTCAGGAGTGTATCATTCAGTGTCCATGTACTTATGTGATTACTTTTGATCTTCCTGTTGATAATTTCTACTTTCATTCCGTTGTGGTCTGAGAAGTTGCAGGGAATTATATTACATCTTTTGAATTTGCTGGTGCTTGCTTTGTGGCCCAGGATGTGGTCTATTTTGGAGAAGGTTCTATGGGAAGCTGAGAAGAATGTGTATTCAGCTGTTGCTTGTTGAAATATTCTCTATATGTCTATTAGATCCATTTGGTCTATACTTTTCTTTAGGCCTGAAGAGTATTTACTCATCTTTTGTCTGGAGGATCAAGGTGGGTGGTGTGTTGAAGTCTCCCAATATTATTGTATTTGGGTCTATTTGAGACCTGATGTCCTGAAGACTTTGTTTTACGAATGTGGGTGCACCCACATTTGGGGCATAAATGTTTACTATCATTATATCCTGTAGTTGGATTGTTAGTAAGAAGTGTCCTGCTTTGTTCTTCTGATGTGTTTTAGCTTGAAGTCTTTTTTGTTAGATATAAGCATTGCTACCCCTGCTTGTTTTCAATCTCTGTTTGCATGGCATATCTTTTTCCATCCTTTCAAATTTAGCATATGGATATCTTTGGCTATAAGGTGAGTTTCCTGTAAGCATCATATAGTTGGGTCATGTTTTGTAATCCACATTGCCAGTCTTTTAATTGGGGAGTTAAGAACTTTGACATTCAATGTCATTGCTGAAATATGATATTTGTTTCCTGTCATTTTGGGTTCTATTTTCTGTATGATGTAGTGTCATATCTCCTTGCTTAGTTGCCCACCTGGTGGAGTTCACCTCTTCTCTCATTCTGGAATTTGATTGTTTTTCCTTCTTTGTATTTTATTTCTCTTAGGATTTTTTCTAGTGATGGCTTGGTTATCATGAATTCTTTAAGTTTTTGCTTGTCTTAGAACATTTTCATTTCTCCATCAGTTTTTAATGATATCTTTGCTGGATATATATCAGTCTTGGTTGGATATTGTTTTCTTCAAGGGTCTGGAGTACTTCATACCAGTCCCTCCTGGCATTCGTGACTTGGGTTGAGAAGTCTGGAGTTATTTTTATTGTTTTGCCTCTGTATGTCACCCATTATTTTGCTCTTGCTGCCTTTAAGATTCTTTCCTTGACCTCTATGTTAGTCATTTTGATTATTACGTGGTGTGGGGATGTCCTTCATTGGTCTTGTCTTAATGGTGTTCTGAATGTCTCCTGTATGTGAATGTCCAAGTTTTTTTCTATGTTTGGAAATTCTCTGCAATTATTTCTCTGAAGAGGTTTCTGATACCCTTGGTCTGTGCTTCTAAACCTTCTTCAATGTGTTTTAGCCTTAAATTAGGACATCTTTTATTGTCTTGTATTTATTGGATGGTTAGGGTGTGTCGTTGTAATTTCCTCTCTGTATTATTGACTGTGCTTTCAGTTTTGAATGAACTGTCTTCTGGAGTGATACCGTGTTTTCCATGTGGTCTAGCCTGTCAGAGTTGGTTTCTATTGTGGTCTTCAATTCATTTATTGACTCCTTTTTCTTTCAAAGTTTCTTTCTGATTCTTTCTTAGAGCCTCAATTTACTACTTTATCTCCTGTGTGCTTTCTTTGTGGCCTTTCATCATTCTGAATATCAGTTTTCAGAATTCTCCATCTTGCATTTCCTGGAGATCAGTATCGGTAATCTCCCTTGTTGCATTGTGAGAGTTTCTTGTTTCCATGCTGTTCCTTATTCCCATATTGTCAGTGATCTAAATTTTGTGTTTCAGTTGTCTCAGCATCTTCTTCCTTTTTGTGTGTAAGACCTGCGTCTATTTATTATCCCTTTATAATAAGCTCTATGCTGGGGGGTATACATTTGCATCTACCAATCTGACTCATATAAACAATCTCTTGAATTTGCCCAATAATCAGGGTCTGGGAGGGAGAAATTGTACAGTTTTGAGCCTTGGCTTTTGGTGGTTCCATTCTTTTGGTCCCCAAGACACCTCTGCTGTTCTGGCTGCTACAGTCACATGCACCCTCTCTAGTCTTTTTTGGTGCTTACAGTGCACAAATGTGGCCAGCCAGAAGTTTGTTGCTTTCTGAGCTTGTGGCTTGGTAGTCCAAGTTATTTCCCCCACCCAGCACAGATGGGTACCCAGTGTTGGTCCCTGGAGACTCAATGGGCTCTGTACGCTGTGGGCAGTGGTTACCTCCCACCTGAGTGTCTCTATGGGCTGTCTGCCTGTTCACTTCTATGCTGTGTCCATCCATTGCCCTCACTCCACCTCTGCGCAGGTGATTTGCAAAATTTCAGACCTGTGTGAGTCTATTTCCTTACCATGTATGCCTCTGGTCCCTGTGGGCACATGTGGCCATCTCCCACTGGGTCAGTTTTCTGCTGGGATGCCCCATAACTTACAGTCCTGATGCTGGGATGATCGGCCAATGGGATCGGCCACTGGGATGAACTGAGATGAACCGTGCTGCCAGGAGGAACTAATTTTTTCATTTCTTTCTACATAATCAGCAGATAGTCTGTCAAACACCATTGAATTATACACATTTCTAGTACAAGATATATTCCATGATTACTTACTAGGTTCTTAGTTCATGTAACTAATAATTGCATTGAGCACCTTATCTATGCCTTGTATGCGCGGGCATCGCAATTGAACCTTCCATGATATGTTTCAGGATACCTCTTTTTACACTGCTACCACCTTAATCACCAGAACTCATCACTGTGCCAGGTAACAAAAATATCATGTCTGATGAATGAATGAAATCATCTTGAATAATAAATGATATATGAACACAGCATATAATTTTATTTTATTTTGCTTAATTTTTATTTTGTAGTTGCAACCTTAGTCAAAATAATATCAAATATTTTCAAACTTTACTAATAAGATTGATGATATTTTAAAAATCTATTGTTTTAACTTTCTTACATTAAGTTGAGATAGGACATGGGCCTCTGATATTTTTGTTACACTATGTATGAAACTACTGATGCTTAAAATAGGTCACAAAAACATAATTTAGTAAACTTTATCTTGAGGACAATAAAGTAATAGTATTAAACAATATACATCATTTAAAAATTTTAATTTCTTAATTGTAGCTAAATATTTTAATATTGTCATAGAGGTTAGTGAAAATCACTCTTCATTTAAGCAAAATTTAGAAACAAAAATGGAGGTGGCCACAATATATTAAAGATCTAAGTTTATTGATCTTTGGCAATAAAAGGGATTTCAAAATGTTTTATTGATGCTCAAAAACATAGCACAATATGTAAATTTAGTTTTAATCTGATATTTACTGTAACTGGAAAATATTGTATATTATAGAGTATCAGAATAAGACATTATTTTATTTTGATTTAGAAATAATTCACATTACTACTTGATCTTGTCTGATCTCAGAAGCTAAGCAAGCTCAAGGCCTGGTTAGTACTTGAATGAGATAAATAATCCACACAGTACATTAATCCAATCAATCTAGTAAGGAAAGAGGAAGAATAAATGACTTTTAAAATAATACAGAACTATTTTTTAAGCTTGATATTGTGATATATGAAGAAGTAGAGTGGAAAATATTCCTAAATATTATAGAATTTCCTGAACTTTAATCTTGATGAAATAAAGCATACAATCCAGTTATCTCATTATTCAAAAACATACTAAGCTTTGAGTACAAAGCCTAGCACAATATGAAGTAAACAACTTTTCTCATGTAAATAATGTAAATAACTCTTTACTTTCTCATGAAGTAAACAGTCTCATGCAAATAATTTACTGAAATTTTATTTTTCTTACATAATTGCAATGTTTTTATTTACTAAAAACTGCATGTCTATATAAAACATCTATACCAGAAACAGCACAGATGACAATGTTGTAGAATTTACTTATTTTAGGAATTTTTAATTTCAATCATGTCCTTTTAGTTTTAAATCTGCTAATATCTCAACAGTTATATTCTGCTTCCATGGAAATTATATAGCTTCAAACTTTAGAGGATGTTCCAAATTGAAGCTTTTGCTAATCATGTGCATAGACTTGTGGATATTCCTGCATGTAAAAATAAATGATTTAGTTTAAGGAGTGTCAAACTTTTCTTCCTAAGAATTCATTTTAAATATGATTTAATTAAAATTGCATCACAGTGATTCATGTTTACTTAAATGTTTACTTAATTTAAATGTTTACTTAAATTAAATTTCTTAAATGTTTAGATAATCATGAGCCATTATATATATCCCCTAAATAAAATAGGTGCTAACATATTTAGACATTGTATTTTAACAATTAGTAATTCATGTTGTAGGGTATTTTTCCAAAACATAAAAATTGGGAAATTTCTTCAACATGTCTTTCTATGTTTAGCTTATTTTATATGCTTTTTGTTTATTGTGATGTATTGATCAATTCCTTATGTAACTGTCATTCTTTACTGTTAAAAATGTTTACTTTTATTTTATATCTAGCTTAACTTTCCATTCTTATTGATGTAAGAATGATTAAAATACAAATATCCTGAGATCATGTACTCTTATATGAGTACCATATATGCGTATATGTGGTACCATGAATACATATATATGGTACTCATTTAACTATCCTAACAATTTTTTAAGTAACACTGTAAATCTGAATATTTCCTAATCATGTAATATAACCCTAGGTTCTTAAGCCCCTCAATTAATGTTCCTGGGAGACTCACAATCAACCATAATTCCCACTCCACATGATGTTTTTCCAAATAATCAGGTATTTCACCACAGAGGAAAATAAGCAAGATCCATAAAATGATCAACCTAGTCAGTAATTTATAAATGTAAAAAAAGCTATATATTACTTAAAAGAACAAATGTGTATACAACCATTGTAATGAACTGTCAATGCTAACATTGGGTAGACTAAAATAGCAAATACAGACACCACTATAGTAAGTCACATACCTATACTCAAATAATCAGATGTCATCATTATTATCTTATGCGAAGCAAGATACAAAATTCTGTACCTCATAGTAAGAAGAACCTAGGACCATGGATCTGTGGGGACAATGAAAGAGAAAATTCTCTCTGGCTCCCAGTTCACACCAAAGACAGAAGTAAGAGTTTCCCTGACATAAGCTGCAGAATGTAGTATGTGTCAGTGTAGTATGTTTGTGTAAATATTTACTACAAACCCCATCACTGTGATTCAAACAGATTCTTTTAGTTATGGAAATACTAGCTTGGAAAGAACAGTGTTGGACTACACCTACCTAGATATTAGTTTTATGATAAACCAGGAATTAAGACAATTTGGCACTGAGATAGGTGTGAAAACCAATAGAGAACTTGGAAATAGGACTCCTAGTATACAGGCATTTGATTTTTTGACAGTTATCAATTATAAAATAGGGGAAGGGAAACATGTTCAAGTTACAGTGCTGGAATAATTTGATATATATATCAAATTACATATTACATATATATACATATATATATATATATATATATATATATATATGTAAAAAAGATATACTCTATCTCATGTGATAAAAAGCTACTTAAGAAAAACCATGCACTTAAACACAAAACTAAAACCATTGTGGTTTTAGAAAAAATTATGGAATATTTTCATGATTTGAGAATATGAAATAGTTTCTTATATTTATTCTTGGGGATATTCAATAGTTTCATTTTTAGTTTCACAAAAGTAATAGCCATCAAAGAAAAGAAATAATAGAAGTAAACCATATAAATTTTAATTCTGCTAATCCAAAGATGTCAATATTAAAATGAATGGGTAAAGCCAGGCATAGTGACACCTGCTTGAAACCCCAGTACTTGGGAGGCTGAGACAGGAGGATCGCAGGTTCAAGGCTAGCCTCACCAACTTAATGAGGCTCTCAAATTGCTCTCAGCAATTTAGCAGGACTCTTTTTCAAAATAAAAAATAAAATAGGGCTGGGGTTGAGCTCAGAGGTAGAATGCCTCCTGGGTTCAATCCCCAGCAAAACACACACACACACACACACACACACACACACTAGGTGAACCATAGACTGGGAGAAAATATTTTTTCAGGTAAGGACTGGAATCTTGCATACATACACGACTCTTACAACCTAGTGATAAAAAGTTAACAATACAAGTTAAGACAAGAGCAAGATTTGAAAAAATTTAAAATGCAGATATGCAAATGTTCAAGGAATCTATGAAAAAGTGATTATCATTATTAGTCTTGAGGGAAATGTAAATCTAAACTATACACTTACCAGTATAATTGAAATTACAAGTACTGAACACACTAACGTCTCACAATGGTGTGGAATGACTGGGACTATTATACAATATTTGGGGGAATATAAAATGGTACCATAATCTTAGAAAAATGTCTTTAAATTACATAATTAAATGTACATCTACCATATGTCTCCACAATTATTTAAATAAATACATATGTTTATAAAAGGACTTGCATAATAATATCCAGAGCATCTTTATTCATAATACCCAAAAACTGGAGAAAAGAAAGCCTTTGTATACATCAATGGTTAAGGAATGGCTAAGTAATTGGTAGTATATTCATATGATAGAATATTATTTACTGATAAAATGAAACAAACTACTAATATTCATTGTGATACTAATTAAACTAAAAAATATCCTACAGGATGTCTGGAGTCTTCTGAAAAAGAATATATTATATGATTTCATTTTCTGAAGTTATTTAACAAACACATGATTTTTCTTAAAAAATAACTATCTGAACAATGATTGCTCTGGGGTAGGGATGGGAGTGAGGACTGACCAGGAAATGTGTCAGGGAAAATTCTGGGGTAATAGTAATAGTCTATATCTTGATTTGGTTTGAGTTATACAGGGTATGTGCTTGCAAATACACCTAATATTTGTATGTACTATTTTTCATCAAAAGAAAAAAAACCCTATTAACAAATATGAAAATTTAATTACTGTTGTGCATGCAAAAGTAATTAGGGAAAGTGTACACATATCTGCAATTACCTTTGAAATGTATAAGCCAGTAAGAAAGACCAGCAGAGGGAGGCAGAAATAGATAGAAGGATAGATACATGAAGAAGCACATGGAACCTAACGTCAATGGTAGAATCCAGGTGACCGGTGTACAGGTGCTCTCTGTAAAATTATTTCAACTTTATGATGTTTCACACATTTTATAATAAATGTGGATTTGCATATATAAAAACATCAGCTGAGCATAGTACCTACTAACACCAAACATAAACATACTCTACACACTGGCAATTCCAGTCCTGTGTATCTACCTGGTGAAAGTGAGTACACATATTCATCTCTAGACATGTTCAGAAATATTTATAATAGTAATCTTTGTTATTTACCTGAACTTGGAATAATTCAGATGTAGATTAATACTATATTGGGTAAATAAATTGGGTTATATTCATACAAATGAATGCTAGCACAGAAAACAAGTAAGCTACAATTATGGTGTAAAAGTCAGAATACTGGTCACATCAGAAGGTTAATGATTAGCAGGAGGCACATAGAGGTTGCAGAGGTTGAATCTGTTTTATAAACTGGGTAATTGTTACATGAACATGTTCACTTTGTGAACCTCTATGGTCTGTGTGCTTTATTAGCTTTTCTATGTACATTACACTTCAATAAAATGAATTTAAAAATATTTTCTAGTTTTACCCATTGCTTATATTTCTCTGAGATTCTATATCTAAAATGTCATCAAATCCTGTTGGCTCTGCCTTCAAACTATGTCCAGAATCTGACCACTTAACACCACCATCCATGTTACTACATTGATCTAAGTTACTATCATTTATCATCCATTATCTGGATTATTATAATGGATTGATAAATGTAAATGTATTTCCTACTTCTCTATTTGATTTCCTTTCAATTTATTCTTAACACAATCACCAAAATAATCATGTTGATAAACAATTCAGATTTTCTTCCTGTTGCTCAAAACCCTCTGTGCTGATTAGCTTTAATTTAATGTATCATCTTGTCTGGGCCACAGTGCCTAGATATTTAGTTAGACATTATTTGAGATGTTTCTGTGAGATGCATTTTTGGGATGAGATTAACATTTAAATCAGTGAACATTGAGTAAATCAGTTTTCCCTAAATGATAGGGTTGGGGGACATCCCATTTGTTGAAGGTTGAAAGCTGTTCAAGGAAGAATTCTGCCAGCAGAATGCCTGTGGACTCAGACTGCTGGAACTTCCCTGGGCTCCAGCCTGTCTGTCTACTCTATCAGATTTAAACTTGCCAAATCTCCACAATTATGTCAACCAATTTCTTAAAATAAATCTCTCTCTCT
>PVJS01026209.1:0-27196 GCA_004027185.1 Glis glis | reverse complement strand
CGGAGACCGGAGGATCCGGGTTCGCGGCCAGCCTCAGCTACTTAGTGAGGCCCTCCGCAACTTCGTGAGACCCAGTTTCAAAATAAAGTATAAAAAATAGGGCCAGGGGTGTAGCTCGGAGGTAGAATGCCTCTGGGTTCAATCCCCGGTACCGCAAAAACAAAGCAAACAAACAAAGCAATTTTGGTATTTATGATTTCAGTTCAAGTAGGAAAGGAGGATGGGGGAGAGAAGGCAGGTAGGAAGGACGTAGAGAATAAATGAGAATAGTTCCTGTTTGTCACCTGGCAATAAGTGTGGGAAACTCTATTAATAGAGCATAAGTAAACAGATGTGATGGGGCATTGCGAATGCCTGTCAACGTCTTATGCAACATAGCTCCTCGCTCTCAAATAATGCTACTTAGAAAATAGCAGGGGGTGAAAGCTGATCATCTGCCTACGAGTCAGGAGGGTGCTTCTGCCTAGTGGCCCCCGCAGGGACCTGAGGCACGGTGGGTAGCTGGGAAAAGATTCAGGGACTCAGGACCCAGCTAAATATCCCCCTAACTCACTGAAGTTCACAAACACTTCTCTACTGAACAGTTCTTGTGTGTGCGTATGGGGGGAGTGGGTTTACTGAGGATTGAACCCAGGGGGGTTTACCTCTGAGCTACATCCCCAGCCCCTCCTTATTTTTATTTATTTATTTATTGTTTGTTTGTGTTTTGGTTTTTTGGTACTAGAGATTGAACCTAGGGGAGTTCTATCTCTGAGCCACACCCCCAAACCTTTTTATTTTTATTTTGAAACAGGGTCTCGCTAAGTTGCTGAGGCTAACCTTGAACCTGTGATCCTCCTGTCTCAGCCTCCCACATACTGGAATTACAAGCATGCACCGCCACACCTGGCTTCCAATGTGCTTTTGTGTGTGTGTGTGTGTGTGTGTGTGTGTGTGTGTGTGTGTGTGTTACTGGGGATTGAGCCCAGGGGCATTTCTACCTCTAAGCTACGCTCTCAGCCCTTTTTATTTTTTATTTTGAAACAGGGTCTCACTAGGTTGCTGAGAGACTCACTATTGCTGAGGCTGATCTCGAACCTTCCGTCCTCCTGTCTGTCTCCCAAGTACTGGGATTACAAGCATGCACCACCATGCTTAGCTTCTAATGTGTATTTTTAAAATGCTTCCCGAGGTCTCTGCTCCCAAGCAGGTGGACCTCTGAAATTGTGATCAGTATCCCACACAATAACACTGTGCATTCATGAGAGGTTTATAGCTTTCCTTGGATTCTCACATCCCGGGTTCAGTGGCCCATAAGAGGTTAAACTCCACTGCAATGCATCTCCACCATATCTACTCCCAAGTCTTTAATTATGATGCATATGCTGATAACTCCCAAGGATAGCAGAGTAGAGAGCTGAGCTGCTCAACACAGTGACCAGTAGTCACATGTAGCTATAGAAATTTAAATTAATTAGAAACTCAGTTCTTTAGTCACACTGGTTTCATTTCAGTACCCATGCATGGCCAGGGGCTTCCATGCTGAACAGTACAGATAGAAACATTTCCTGTATTCCAGAAAGCTGTACTGGAAGCACTGGGGTAGCAGTTTCCAAATCAAACCAGGTCTTAAGCTCTGGCTCACCCACCTGCTTTCTGAGTAATTCAGAGGAATGTACCTAAGCTCTCTCTATATTCCCATTCTGTTGTCCATTCAAATGTAAGACATTTCTCCAAGCGTGGTAGTGCACATCTGTAATCCCAGCTACTTGAGAGATGGAGGCAGCAGAATCACAAATTCTAGGCCAGCCTGGGTGTATCTCAGTGGTAGAGGACCTCTGGCTTCAATCCCCAGTATTGCAAAATAATAATAACCATAAAATTAAAATGTAAGAAATTTCATAAACCTGTTGTAAGGATTAAATGAGCTGATTAATAGAAACACTCAACAGACAGCTTGGCAAATAAATAAATAAGTACCTAACACATGTTCATAATACTCATTTTTATTATCATACATTTACATCGGCACTGGTCTCTCTCTCTCTCTCTCTCTCTCTCTCTCTCTCATTTTTAGTACTGAGGGTTGAACCCAAGGGCATTCTATCTCCAAGCTACAACCCCAGCCCTTTTTATTTTTTATTTCGAAACAGGATCTCGTTAAGTTGCTGAGGCTGGCCTCAAACCTACAATCCTCCTGTCTCAGCATCCCAAGTACTGGTATTACAGGTGTGCGACACCATGCCCAGCTGGTATCAGGCTTTCTTGAATACCCAGCAGGAATGTCACACTGAGCATGCCCAATTCCAACTTCACCACCTTGTCTCCTCTCCCTGTTCTCCACTGTATGGGTTCATACAAACTACAAATGCAGCCCACACTGAAGCACGCCAAGGCCTGCAGACCCTACTTCCTCCAGATGCCCATCCTCCACTCAGTGCTCCCCTCGCCCTGTGCCTGGATGCCTGCGACAGGCCCTAACTGCTGTTCCCCTGCCAGCCTGCCCCCTCTCCTGTCTGTCCTCATCACCAACACAGTGATCCCAGCCTTTCATGTCTCTCCCTACCTGGCTGAAAACCCTTGAGGTGGGTTCAGGTATGGCTCAGCGATAGAGTGCTTGCCTAGCATGTAGGTGACACCACCGGTGATGTCTACGTTATTGAGGTGATATGAGAATTAAATAAATACCCACCAAATATTTAATAAGTATTTGGCATTGAGTAGCCACTTAGCATCATAGCTATGATTAGTAGATGAAAAGTAGAACCTTAAGCCGGGCATGGTGGCGCACACCTGCAACCCCAGTACTTGGAAGGCTGAGACAGGAGGATCGAAGGTTCAAAGTCAGCCTCAGCAACTTAGCGAAGCTCTCAATAATTTAGTGAGACCCTGTTCCAAATAAAAAAACAAAATAGGGCTGGGGATGTAACTCAGAGGTGGAATGCCCCTGGGTTCAATCCCCAGCACCAAGTAAAAGTAGAACCTTCTCAGAGAAATCTTCCTTGATGGCTCTCACCCACCCTACAGTCTTATATCACCCCGTACTAGCCTTTTTCATAACAATTATCGTATTTCTCAGGATTCAGTAATTAATAATTCACTTCCCTATATCTTCTACCCTAATATAAACTATCTGTGAGCAAAGATCCTATTTTATTTGCCATTCCTTTCAATCCTAATGTCTAGCACTTATTAGGTGCACAATATATGTCTGATAAATCAATGTGCAAATGTCTGACTCTGTCCTTGCCCGCTGTACTTTTCGTGTGTGTGTGTGTGTGTGTGTGTGTGTGTGTGTGTGTGTGTGTGTTACTGGGGACTGAACCCAGGGCGTTCTACCACTGAGCTACACCCCCATCCCTTTTTATTTTTTTATTTTGAAACAGTCTCACTAAGTTACCACATGCTGGCCTCGCTCAAACCTATGATCCTCCTGCCTCAGCTTCCCAAGTACTGGGATTCCAGGAGTGCGCCCCACACAGGGCTTCCTGCTGAACTTAGAGTCTCCACTCCCCCTGAGTACTCTCTGGTCAGTCCTGAAGGGCTCCTTGCTGAGTACTCTCAAATAGGCACACGCCACACTTCCTCCTCGTTCATCAACACTCTCTGAACCCTTGTGTTCGAAGTGCCTTGCTGAACCCGCCATCCTACCTGGGTGTATACGACACGGTCGGTGACCTCAAGGAGCCCCACTCAGTTTGGATTCCTGATTCATCCATGTTTCCACTGACTATGTTCCAGGCATCGGTTCTGGAGATACCAACTTGAATTAGATGTGCATGGCCATAAAGAGACCAGCCCAACAAAACCCACGGGTCTCCTCTCCTGCCAGCCCTCCTCTGGCCATGGTGCGGCTCTCAGTTATCAAGACGGGGAAGCTGGCAGCGCCTCCATGGGAAGACCAGTAGAAAGAATGCAGCTCTCCTAACAGACATTACAGGCAAAAGGAGGTAAAAATTTTGAAATCCAAGGCCAAGACTTTTTCCTTTGTTTCTTCTTTCTGATTGTGTATGAGTTATAAATTTTGATGTTAGTCTTTGGCTTTCATGAATACAGATCATCAAGACCTCGATGAAGAGAAAAACTAAATATTCTTTCCAATGCCCTGGTCTAAGTTATTTTTCACAAAGGGTAGAGGACCCCTCAATCCCATTAGAATCCCATGCATCTTGCCACCCACAACTAAAAGAATTATACTGCCGAAAGTGGTGGCGCACACCTGTAATCCCAGTACTTGGGAGGCCAAGATGGGAGGATTGCAGGTTTGAGGCCAGCCTCAGCAATTTAGCAAGATCCTGTTTCAAAATTAAAATAAAATGGAGTTAGGGGTGTAGCTCAGAGGTAGAACATCCTGGATTCAATCTTCAGTACCCCAAAAAAGAAAAGAAGGAAAAAAGAATTATTCTTACCCCATGATATTCCTGAGATGGGTTCTGAGAAAGGGGCAGGAGAACTTGTACAGACCCGACTCTCTCAGTCGCTCTTAACTACAGGAGTATGACACTTTTTCCTAGTTCCCGTGTTTCAGTAGCTTCTTTGACCTCAATCTTTGTTTAGCAACACAGTGAAATCTTAGTGCTCTTAATTAACCAGATCACTTAGAGGGAAACCTTTCCTCAGGAGGTAATGTGGTCAACCTGGTGAGGACTGGCCCAGACTGTGACAGTGCTGCCTCAAAGGCCAGCCTCCCTGCAGCCTCACACCTTGGCCTCCCCTTCCTCCTGTGCAGCACCCCATCACCCTCCTCACCTGCAGAAAACCCCTGGCTTCCCAATCCAGAGCATTCATCCCGGGGGAAGGAAGTCAGGGCCAGGAAGCCGCAGAAAGTTCTCAAACCCAAAGCAAGCAGAAACCATTTTATACACAGACGGCCCCCCCAGCTTTATTCTGGACATGCAGCTTGGTATCGGTCCCTTTATCTGAACTGCCCAAAACGAGTTCAAGTTCCTTCTCCATGGATATTCCCCCTCAGTGGCAAGCCGGGACACAGAGGGCTATGCTCTGTTCCCAAAACATCCCTACTTCCTCCTCACCGAGAGCCCTTAAACTGTCATGTTTTAGAAAACACTCTCTGTCTCCAATTAATTTACATATGTGCATGCAGGCGTGTTCCTAACCAAAGTCACATAATTACCATTCAGAACTTCAGCATCAAAGAACTTTCCCCACCACACTGAGTTGACAGAATTCAAACCAAGTCCACTTAATGTTCTAGGTTGTCCTGGTACAAAAAAATGCATGGGTAGCTTCTGTTAGGGTTCTGGAAGTGTCCAAAACACGCAAAGGGCTCCCTCCTTCCCAGGACCCAGTGACTTTGTGACCAATACATAAGCCGCTGTTCACTTGATCTCTTTGTGGCTTCTCTGCCCTTACCAACCTCTGAAAAGTTGTTTCTAGAGCTCTGACCATAGTCTTCTCCTCTTCACACTCCCCTCCCATGATCTCCTTCAAATCCAGGCCTTCCACAAAACCACATGCTTACTTCCAACCTGCATCTCTGGCTCTGGCTGTGCCACCAAGCTCCAGTTCCCGGTTCCCCGTATCCAAATCCTCGTATCACCCAGCTCCTGCCTCCCCAGGCTCCTCTGACAGCAGGTCCACCACTACCCCCAACCCCCGCACCCTTCTCCCAACAACTGCTGTCTGCCTTCTTAGCCCAGCCACCCACGCCACCGTCCATCCACTTAGTGGTCCAAACAACTAAGAAACCATTCTGGAAATTCCCCTTCCAGGACCCCCTACTTCCCATCTGTCACTGAATTATGTTGCTCCTACCTTGGAAACACCTTTTATAGTCATTCTCTCCTCTCTACCCCTGTGTCCTGGCCTTCCTCCAAAGAGCTCTACCATGCTGGCTGCATAAGAATCTAAGAATCACCTGGAAACTTTTTTTTTTTTTTTGGTACTGAGGATTGAACCCAGGAGCATTCTACCTCTGAACTATACCCCCAGGACCTTTCACTTTTTATTTTGAAACAGGGTCTCACTAGATTGCTGAGGGTCTTGCTAAGTTGCTGAGGCTGGCCTAGAACCTGCAATCCTCCTGTCTCAGCCTGTCTCAGTATGCATTATAGGCCTGCACCACCGCAACGACTTGAGCCCCATTTTATTTATTTATTTATTTATTTATTTATTTATTTATTCATCTATCTATTTAATTATTTATTTTGTGGTACTGAGGATTGAACCCAGGGGCATTCTACCTCTGAGCTACACCCCCAGCCCAGTTTTTATTGTTTATTTTGAAACGGGTCTCACTAAGTCAGAAGGGCTTCATTAAGTTGCTGAGGCTAGCCTCGAACCTGCGATCCTCCTGTCTCAGCCCCCCAAGCATGGGTTACAGGCCTGCACCACCTCACCTGGCTTGATATCCATTTTAAAGATGAAGAAAATTCAACTTCAAGGGAACATAAAATTTGTCCAAGACCGACCTATTGGTAAACTAAGGAATGAGGATTTCATTCCAGGTCTTCTGCCCCTAATTCTTTGTCCCTTCACCTTGGGCACACTATAGACCCTCGTATTCACTTGGAGCTGGGAGGGGTGGGTGACAGGAACGGCCTCACTAGTGAGATTGGGGGGATCTGACTTGGTATGAGGATGGGGCTGGGAAGAACGTGAACCCCCATTCTACTGACAGCATCGGTCATCTCTGGGGCACAGGACGCAGCCCTGAGCCAGAAAGCAGAGACATCTGGGAAGCCGGTGTAGCCGAGGCTCGACACAGCAGTGACGGGGTCCACCCTGACCAGTTGGAGACCGTTTGCCAGGCACCTGCCACTGAGGCGAAACCAGAAAAATAAACATGTGTTCGGCCATTTCTAAAAAAAAAAAAATCTACACTTGAGAGTGAAACTGTCTCAACAACCAGCTATTGGAAAAAGCCATAGGTAAAGCCGGGCATGGTGGCACACACCTGTAATCCTGGGATGCTGAGACAGGAGGATCACAGGTTCAAGGACAGTCTCAGCAACTTACTAAGACTCTTTTTTTTTTTTTAAATAGGCCAGGCAGTGGTGGTGCATGCTTGTAATCCCAGTACTTGGGAGGCTGAGAAAGGAGGATCACAGGTTCGAAGCCAGCCTCAGCAACTCAGTGAGGCTCTCAGCAACTTAGGGAGACCCTGTTTCCAAATAAAAAATAAGTCTGGCGGTATAGCCTGGAGGTAGACCTCTGGGTCCCATCCCCAGTACCACAATAAATAAATAAATAAATAAATAAATAAATAAAAGAACTGGGGGTGTAGCTTAGAGGTAGAATGCCCCTAAGTTCAATCCTGTGTGTGTGTGTGTGTGTGTGTGTGTGTGTGTGTAAATAAAATAACCTACAGGCAAGCCAAGTAAGACAAAGCGTGGTGCCAGGGGACAGAACAGGACTTCCTTGAGCTACAGCCAGGCCTGGAGGGCAGTGGAGAGTTGGCCTACAGCCTGGGGGAGCCTTTGGAGACCAGAGAGGCCACACCACCCATCTAGGCATGAGGGCAGGGCTCTCGAGGGCCAGTCCAGACGCAGAACAGTGAAGCTGGTGCCTGAGGCCTCTTCACACAAAGACATGTAGGAAGTATTCCTGGTGGCCGTGCCAACGTGATTCTACTGCAGCAGAAGTCCGAGTGGCCTGGCTTAAGAGCTGGCCTGGAGTAGATGGGGCAGAGGATTCCCCACAAACCGCTCCTGGGCTCCCACAAGAACATTTTAGCAGAAGCCAAGACCAAGGAGCCCTGGGCCATTCACATCTGACTGAAAACCAAACTCCATTAAGAACACGTGTGGCTGGGTGCAGTGGCGCACACCTGTAACCCCAGCTACTCGGGCGGGAGGCTGAGGCAGGAGGATGGAAAGTTCAAGGACAACCTTGGCAACTTAGTGAGACCCTGTCTCAGAATAAAAAGTAAAAAGGGCTGGGGGTGTAGCTCAGTGGTACATCCCTTGCCTGGCACAGATGAGGTCCATGCCAGGCAAGGGATGAGGTCCTGGGTTCAATCCTCAGCACTGTGGGGTGGGGGGGGGAGAAAGAGAGAGAGACAGAGAGAGAGAGAGATTGGGGAAAAGAAACACATATTTTCAAGATATTTTTTATGGCTATGGTTTCTGAGCTGGTCATTAAATTTGTTGCCAATCTGTCAGTGTTCCTCTGGTTAACAGAAATTAAACCTCTTAGCTGAAAATATGTAAATCATGGGGGTTTAAGTGGTAGGAATGATAGAGGAGACCTTGTGCTCTGCAGCAGTGGGCCAAGGAGAGCCGCGCCCAAGAAGAGGAGGCACGGAAGCATCTGGAGAGAAGGAGGAGCTCTTGGATCAAGGACAAGGGGACCGCGGGGGCAGGGGACAGAAACCCTACCACAGACAAATGGCTCCAGTGACCGTGGGGCTCAAGGACAAACAGACATGTACAGGTCGTGCTACTTTCCAGAAAGAACACTCCATTTGGCGCTTCCCCTCCCCCACCATCCAATTCATTTGCCCTCAGCCCCAGGAAAAACCGGTTTATGGGGAAATGATTATCTTGGTGGGTTTTTTTTTTTTTTCCAATTGAAAGAAATAAAACCATTCCTAACAAGAACTCTGGCCAGCTACTAACTCACCAGAAGCCCTCAAGGGCTGGGAGGGAATAAGAGTGCCCACTAGACCTGGAGCCAGGAGGTCCAGGGGTATCAGCCTGACTGTGTCCACCATGTCTTCCCTGCCAGGCACTCTGACGACTTTCTGGAAGGTATTTACACCGTGCATGGTTACTTCTCACTAGCATGAAGGCAGCAGCTACTGGATAATTCAGAATAGTGAACCAAAAACAAACAAACAAAAAACCAGAGTGGAATAGTTCACAGATCCTCTATTTGCAGTTTGAATTTGAGTGTGTGTGTGTGTGTGTGTGTGTGTGTGTGTGTGTGTTTGTGTGTGGTACTGGGGATGAAACCCAGGGGCATTCTACCTCCGAGCCACACCCCTAGCCCTATTTTATTTTTATTTTGAAACAGGGTCTCACCAGATTGATGAGAATCTCATAACTTGCTGAGGCTGTCCTCAAACCTGCGACCCTCTTCTCTCTGCCTCCCAAGTACTGAGATTACAGTTGTGCACCCTCACGCCTGGCTATAGTTTGAAATTTTTAATCACACATACACACACACACAGACACACCCACACTCACAATTATGCCCTATATCCAACCAACCCCCTTCAAGTTCAGTTCTGGGACCCACCCAGATGGACAGAGCATAAAAAAGATTTTGATGATCCACAAAGCAGGTAATGTCTTCATTCAAAATTCATTCAAAGCCAGGCGTGGTGGCGCACGCTTGTAATCCCAGTACTTTGGGAGGCGGAGACCGGAGGATCTGGGTTCGCGGCCAGCCTCAGCTCGCTCGCTCTCTCTCTCTCTCTCTCTCTCTCTCCTTAGTGAGGCCCTCTGCAACTTCGTGAGACCCGGTTTCAAAATAAAGTATAAAAAATAGGGCCGGGAGCGTAGTGCGGAGGTAGAACGCCCCTGCGTTCAATCCCCGGTACTGCAAAAAAAAAAAAAAATTCATTCAAACAGGAATTTTTGAATAGCGGCCTGTACACAGGAAAGACGAGAAGAGAGCTTTGGTGGGTGAGCACTAAGCTGGAAGGTAAAAGACAAAAAGTAGCCCAAGACCAGCCCTGCCTTCCAGGATCTCGGTCCCTGTTACGAATGGGACCTAAAGTCCAAAGATAGTTGTGAATCCCCAAAAGTTCTTCTGACACAGGAAGGAGAAATGAACACATGCCAAGTATCTACTACATACCTTTTTCACATGCTATCTCACTTAAAAGTAAGTATTTCAGGGAAATAATATTCTTCTCTTTTTTATTCAAGTTCTTTTCTTACCAATTCTTTAATTTTTTCTTTTTTCCTTTCTTTTTCCCCTTCCTTCCTTCCTTCCTTCCTTCCTTCCTTCCTTCCTTCCTTCCTTCTTTTTCTTTCTTTCTTTCTTGTACTGGAGATTGAACCCAGGGGCCTTCTACCTCCAAGCTACACCCCCAGCCCTATTTTATTTTGAAACAAGATCTCACTAAGTTGCTGAGGGCCTCACTAAGTGGCTGAGGCTGGCCACAGGATCCTCCTGTGTCAGCCTCCCAAGTACTGGGATTACAGGTGTGTGCCACCATGTCCTGCTTCCCCCTATTTCTTTATATCAAGAATTCTGTAACCAGGTAGGCCTGGTGGCACACTCCTGTAATCCCAGTACTGGGGAGGCTGAGACAGGAGGATCGCAGGTTTGAGGCCAGCCTCAGCAACATAGCAAGATTCTCAGCAACCTGGTGAGACCCTGTTTCAAAAAATAAAAAATAAAAAATAGGGCTGGGGGATGTAGCTTGGAGGTAGAAAGCCCCTGGGTTCAATCCCCAGTACCACACACACACACACACACACACACACACACACACACACAAAGCCTCTGTAATCCAATACCCCAATTTGCCCTAACCACAAGGGCTGATCACTATGACTCTAGATCATCTTCCACGTGCTGTTCTTTCTGACCTTCCCAGCTTCCCCCGCGCCAGCGCCTAGGCCGGCTTTTCCAAGTCCAGGGCCAGGCGGGCAATTGCACTGGAGCTGCCTAAAGCCCACACGAATGGCATTAGGTGATTGATCATGCCTATGCATCGCAGGCTGAGGATATCTGACTGCAAGCCGAGGAAAGTTCCAGAAGCGCAAAGGACTATCCCAGGAGAACGTCCACGTCAGTCACCATTTCCTAACTCCAACTGCTCACGTGCAGACAGGACACTTACACATGCCGCCACGTCCAGGTGACGTGTGTGTGTGCATCACTCGACACGCACCCCTTCCCTGCGTCCTTTCTGCTCATCGCTGACCCTGGGGAGTGTGGGGAGCAGGGGAAATTGGCCTTCCACCTTCACTTCTCTACGATTCGATTCATCCTAAGGATCAAAAAATCCGTCTGCCTCCACTCTTCCTTCTGTCCGTCCTCTCCCCAGGGCGACTGTAGTGGCAAGATCGCGAATAGCATCAGATGGGCAGAGGGAGGGTCCCACTTGGATGACAGGTTGGATCTGTGAGCGCGGGGGCTCAAGAGGGCCAACACTGACCCCAAGGGGGCTCAGACTACTTTCTGCTGACCAGACTTCTTCAAGGGTTGAAGCAATCACATCTCATCCTCCTGTCAGTACTTGGCTCCTCCAACTGGTGACCTCCCCGCTGTGTCTATTTCCTCTCCAGCCTCCTCTCCCTGTCCGCAATCAAGTTGTCACGTGGGCTGCTTGACACAAACTGTTCTCTTATTAAAGGTGATTGCCCAGCCAGGCATGGTGGCACATGCATGTAATCCCAGGATTTGGGAGGCTGAGACAGGAGGATCACAGGTTCGCGGCCAGCCTCAGCTACTTAGTGAGGCCCTCTGCAACTTAGTGAGACCCTGTTTCAAAATAAAGAATAAAAAATGGGGCTGGGGGTGTAGCTCGGGGATAGAATGGCCCTGGGTTCAATTCCAAGTACTACTGGGATTACAAGCATGCACCACCACGCCCAGCTCATCCACATCCTTTTATGGGGCACCTACTATATACCAGGTTCCACTTGAGGCAAGCCCAATGATGTAAATAGAGGGAGCCAGGTGTGGTGAGCACACCTGTAATACCAGTACTCGGGAGGCTGAGACAGGAAGATGGCATGTTCGAAGTCAGCCCCTGCAAAATAGTGAGACCCTCAGCAACTTAGCGAGTCCCTGTTTGTGGAAGCACACGCTTGTAATCTCAGTACTTGGGAGGCTGAGACAGGAGGATCACACGTTCGCGGCCAGCCTCAGCTACTTAGTGAGGCCCTCTGCAACTTAATGAGACCCTGTTTCTAAATAAAGAATAAAAAATAGGGCTGGGGTTGTAGCTCCGAGGTAGAATGCCCCTGGGTTCAATCCCCGGTACCGCAAAAAAAAAAAAAGAAAGAAATAAAATAAATAGGACTGGGAGCTTGGCGTGGTGGCACACGCTTCTAATCCCAGTACTTGGGGTATCGCAGGTTTCCAGCCAGCCTCAGCAATTTAGTGAGGCCCTCCGCAACTTAGTGAGACCCTGTTTCCAAATTAAAAAATAAAATAAAATAGGGCTGGGGATGTAGCTCAGAGGTAGAATGCCCCTAGGTTCAACCCCCAGTACCACAATGAATAAATAAATAAAGCTGGGGGTGTAGCTTGGAAGTAGAATGCCCCCTCACCAGGGTTCAATCCCCAGTTCAAGAAAGGAAGAGAGAAAGAGAGAAGGAAGGAGAGAAAGAAATAGAAAGAGAGATGAAGGAAGGAAGGGAGGGAAGGAGGGAGGGAGGGAGGGAGGGAGGGAGGGAGGGAGGAAGGAAGGAAGGAGAGAAAGATATAAAAAAGAAGAAGGAAGGAAGGGAGGGAGGGAGGGAGGGAGGCAGGCAGATATTCTGTCCTTAAGGGGTTTACTCTCTGGTGAAGAAAGAGACTCTCCATTCAACGGTGACGTTACATACGGTGGGACGATGGCTGCGCGGAGGGCGGGATGGAGATGTGCGTGCATGGAGTTTGCTACCCATACGAGGGAAAGCACGCCTGGGGCCACAGGGGAGAATATACGCGGCTTCACGGAGGGGGAACATCTGAGTTGACATCTGAAAGATGAGCAAACTTTTACCAGGCAAAGCGCATCCCAGATAGAGCAACTCACGCGTGCCAGGCGTAGACGCCTGAGGAGCGGCGTGTACAGTCAAGTATCACGAGCCCCATACTGCTGGAGGTGATGGCTGAGGAGGGAACGGTAGATGAACTGGGACAAGTGAAGCAAAGTCCCCATCAGGAAGGGACTTGCGTGCCCCAGAAATGAGAAGAGATTCCATCCCGTGGGTGATGAGGCGGCACTGAAGAATTCTGAGCAGGGAAGTGACCTAGGTTTTTTTTGTGGTTTGTTTGATTGGGCACTGGGGATTGAACCTCCAAGCTGCACCCTCAGCCCTGTTTTCTATTTTTTATTTTGAAACAGGGCCTTGATCAGTTGCTGAGGGCCTCACCAAATTGCTGAGGCTGGCCTCGAACCTGTGATCCTCCTGTCTCAGCCTTCCAAGTACTGGGATTACAGGTGTGTGCCACCGTGCCCGGTTAGTGACCTGTTTATTAGAAGAGATCAGAAGCATAAGAGGCAGGTGACTAAGGAAGCCCTCTCAACAGAGCAAAGATGAGAAAGGCTCAAGCTAAGGAAGGGGAATGAGTGAGGACAGGAAGGAGAGGGAGTTAGGAGGCACCTAGGGAAGGGAGAAATCTAGATTATCCAGGTTCCTCTGTTTGCTGGCTCCTGGGGGCATTTCTAACATCTTTATCCACCCCACCCCACCCCGGGTCAGCACAGCGCAAAACAAAGGTTAGGCAAGCAACAAATACCTGAGGACTAGTTAATTACTACCATCTTCAGGAATTAGCAGTAAATCTACAGCAAACACTAAGTGAACCTTGTATTTTGGAATAAGAGCAGGAGGCTGGGGCTCAGTGGTGCAGCGCTTGCCTAGCATGCTTGAGGCCCTGGGTTCAATCCCCAGCACCTCAAAAAGAAAAAAAAAAGAGCAGGAGGAAGTAGGTTAGGAAAAGATTTCAGGGAACTCCAACTGGGTTCTATGTAGCATACATATACACTCATCTTGGAATCGTGCATAAAGTTAACACTCATTTACTATAAATAAAAATATATGGAAAACAGCAGAAGCACCGCGGGGCGACAGCCACAGAGCTGGCTCAGGAGTCTGGGCCAGCTCCGGCTCTGTCACTGACTGGGTGCAACATGGAGCAAGCTGCACCGCCATTCTGAGCCTCAGTTTGCCCTTCTGTAAAATAGAGAGCGTGCTGGGTGCTCATTTGGGCCCCATTAGTCTTAAAAGTGCAATGAAGCTAAGAAATCTCCAAAAAATCCATCTCAAAGCCAGGCGGAGAAAGGAACACCACTAGCCCAAGAGGTGTGGATGAACAGGAGGATGGGGGACAATGGCCAGTCGTGGGGAAAGAATGGCAGCTGAGGACAAATTTGGTTCAAAGACCCAAAAAGACAACAAGCAAGCACAGAGACCCACATATGCGGCTCCCTGGCTCACTGCCTGCGTACTTTCTTTGACCCCTGCACGCACGTGTGTGTGTGTGTGTGTGTGTGTGTGTGTGTGTGTGTGTGTGTGCGTGTGTGGTGTGTGCGTGTGTATTTGGTACTGGGGACTGAACCCAGGGGCATTCTACTTTCCACCTACACCCCCAGTCCTTCTTAGTTTTCATTTTGAAACAGGGTCTTGCTAAGTTGCTGAGGCTGGCCTTGAAACTGCAATCCTCCTGCATTAGCCTCCCAAGTCCTGGGATTACAGGAGTGAGCCACCACACCCGGCTTCCTGCCTCCTTTTACTGTCACTTGCTTTCTAGCTCTCCTTTTAAAACAGTCTATCAGTCAATTAATAAAGTCATGGACCAACACTTACCAGCAAGAAGGGGTCTAAAAGATGATGACCTTGTCTAATTCCTTCCCTTTCAGAACCAGAACCCAACGGCTAAAGAAGAGTATTGCAAAGAATAAAACCCAAGTATGCCACCTCTCAGAGTTCCTCTCAGGACACCCAGCTGCCCTGGGGTCCAAGAATGTAAGCTCCCAAACGGCAGAGAAGATACGAAACTTTTATTATTAGCCCTTCGATGCCAGTGCTCATAACCAGGCTCTCTCTACCAACATTTGCTGATGTGTCCCGTGCTGTAGTGGAGTGTTTGCTATGTACTGGGCTCTTTTGCTAACTGAGACCACAGGAATAACCTGAATGGGAGGGATGCAGATATGGGACAGGGATCATTAACAGAGACAAATAAAAGAAGATGATCATTTCAAACGTCAAAAGTACTAGGAAAGCCGGGCGTGGTGGCGCACACTTGTAATCCCAGTACTTGGGAGGCAGCGACTGGAGGATCCGGGTTCACGGACAGCCTCAGCTACTTAGTGAGGCCTCCACAACTTCGTGAGACCGGTTTTAAAATAAAGGATAAAAAATAGGGCCGGGGGTGTAGCTCGGAGGTAGAATGCCCCTGGGTTCAATCCCCAGTACTGCAAAAAAAAAAGTACTAGGAAGACAGCAAAATGGGAGGGGTAAGTTTCAAAAGAACTAAAAAGTATGTTAAAGTCACACTGATAATAAGCGGCAGAACCTAGACTTGAATTCACTCAGTACTCTCTGAGTAGCTTTGCTGAGGACCCCGTAGTACTGAGTGATGAGCGCAGAAGTTTGCATGACAAATACGGCAACAATGATTGACTGAGTGTGGAGGAATATCATTAGAAGCATTCTCAGTGTATTTTTAATTTGGAAGGGAATTCAGAGGCAGATTCCAGTAAAATCTGTTCTGATTTTAGTTCATCCTAATGAAGCTCTAGCTAGCCATAATGGAAACACAGAGTTTAATCAAATTTTTTCCTTTCATTTTATATCTCTCTCTATTGGGAGAAAAATGGACTTAAATATTTGCTTTCCTATTTTCTTTTTCTGTTTTGGTACTGGGATTGAACCCAGGGGTATTCTACCTCTGAGCTATACCCCCAGTCCTTATTTATTTATATATTCATTTATTTATTTATTTAAATAGGATCTCGCTAAGTTTCTGAAGACCTCACCAAGTTGCTGAGGCTGGCCATGAAACTGTGATCCTCCCGTCTCAGCCTCCCAAGTACTGGGATTACCAGCATGCGCCCCATGCACGACTCCTATTTTTTTTTAAATATTAAACCCGATTGTTACACATCTTGTACACAGTATCTATTCAAATGATTTTGGGGGGGGGGTACTGGGGATTGAAGCCAGGGGCTAGAATTCTCTCTCTTAATGACACCCCTAGCCCTATTTTTATTTTTTAGTTTGAAACAGGGTCTCTCTAAGTTGCTGAGGGCCTTACTAAGTTGCTGAGGCTGACCTCGAACCTGCAATCCTCCTGTCTCAGCCTCCCAAGTACCAGGATTACAGGCATGCACCACCACGCCCGGCTGCAAATGATATTTATCCTTGGTGTCAATGGGGATAAAACAGATCCCAAAACTACAAGAGTATAAGATTTAAGTGCTCATATAATATCACTCAGATGTAACAAGTGAAAGCAGCTCTCAAAACATAATGACAAGCCGGGCGTGGTGGCGCACGCTTGTAATCCCAGTACTTTGGGAGGCGGAGACCGGAGGATCCGTGTTCGCGGCCAGCCTCAGCTCTCTCACTCTCTCTCCCCCTGTCTCTCTCTCTCTCTCTCTCTCTCTCTCTCTCTCTCTCCTTAGTGAGGCCCTCCGCAACTTAGTGAGACCCGGTTTCAAAATAAAGTATAAAAAATAGGGCCGGGGGCGTAGCGCGGAGGTAGAACGCCTCTGGGTTCAATCCCCGGTACCGCCAAAAAAAAAAAAAAACACAACATAATGACATGCACCTAGGCTCACAGATACTGTCTGATGAAAGATGGGTAAGCATTTCAGGGACACACAAAACCATCGTCATGTTGCAAATGCATGATGGTCTCTAGTTCTTAGACACTGCCTTGAAACCCTACCTCGGTGCTCCTTTACGTCTCGTTGTTCTGATAGCCCTCCCTGTTCTTCTCCCTCACATCTTTTCTCCTAATGATGCCTCCTATCACAGAGTACCTCTCAGCTCAAACTCCGAAGACAGCACTACCTCCAATCATTTGGTGAACTCCTCCGCATAGTCTATGACTGTACTGCTTAAGCCGATACCAAAAATTCATGAAGCCTTGTTAGAGGAAATAGCACCAGGAAAGACGTGCATGACCCCGCGGTAGGTTACCTGTCCACCCACCTCCTTACCCAGGAGAAGGAGGAGTAGCTTCCAGAAGTGCACCAGGGAATACTAGGAGACAACACAGGCCGCCTGGGCTGGTCACACGCAGCCCCGACCACCAGGGACCACTGTCTTGCCCACGTCTGCCAACACCAGGTGACTCAGCAAAGGTGGCTGGCTATGACGAACAGCCCGCTGCAAACCCAGGCCTGTCCTTCAGATCAGATAAGCCGGCCCTGAAGGCCACCACCATGGAAGTGCCTGGTCCCTCAAATGGAGGGGGAAGGGGAGAAAAGGGAATACGGGGAAGCCAGGGAAGCTGGCACCTACCTTCAATCAGACACCTTGAGAGGGCCCGGGCTTTACCATCTCCTCTTCAAACCACTCTACAAGGTAGGCATTACCATGATCGCCATTTATGCAGAGGAATCTGGTGATGCCGTCCAGCCCGGGGGAAGAGAACGTGTGCCAAGCTGGAATTTTACTCCATGGAAGCAGGCTGGAATGGCTTCCAGAATGTGAAACGCATTGCTCAGAAGTCACCCACACCAGCCCGGATAGAGGGGAGCTAGTGAGGAGCAGGCGGGCATGCTGCTCCCAAGAGTCAAGATGCACTCTGTCTCTCAGTTGTCCTCTGTCACTCTCCAGCTCACATCTGATGTTGGCCTGTGACCCCAGCCTCACCAGTTTGCCACGTCCTTACCTGTAATAAGTCAGGCAAGGTGCATGAATCGTCCCAAGTGGATGGACATGAGCCCGCCTGCTGACAGCAGCACAAGCATCGTATTCAATATGCAAATTAGAATGTCTTCTGATAGGAGTTTGAGTCACCATTCCATGACCAAAAAGCACCTAGCTTGCCCTAGGGGGCATCTATGTTTAAGAATTAAATACTTTGGAGCCAGTGTGGTGGCACACACCTGTAATCCCAGGAATTGGGAGGCTGAGACAGGAGGATCACAGGTTACAGGCCAACCTCAGCAACTTAGTGAGACCTCAAATGCCCCTGGGTTCCAGAAGAAGAAGGAGGAGAAGGAGGAGGAGGAGGAGGAGGAGGAGGAGGAGGAGCTCAGTGGTTACCTAGCATGCACAAGGCCCTGAGTTCAGTCCTCAGCATTGCAAAATATATATGCTCATGTGTGAGCCAGGCACTGTGTTACACACCTGTAATCCTAGTCCTTGGAAGGCTGAGACAGGAGGATCACAGGTTCAAGACCAGCTTCAGCAACTTAGTAAGACCCTCGGCAACTTGGCATGACCCTGTTTTACAATAAAAAATAAAAAGGGCTGGGGGTATAGCTCAAAGGTAGAATGTCCCTGGGTTCAATCCCCAGAACAAAAATATATGTGTGTGTGTGTGTGTATATATGTGTGTGTGTGTGTGTGTGTGTTATACATATACACACATTTATATAGATATGATATTTATGTTTATGTATATGAAATATATTTCAAAAGATTCGTGTTTACATATATTTTCCTGTACTTGACCAGGTAACCTGGACCAGGGGTCTGGAATTCTCTGCACAGTGTTCACTGTTTCTTACTAACGCTCTGAGGACACTCCTGAGCCAATTAAGACAATGAGAGTGAATCACGTTCAAACCTGCCCCCACCACGGGGCCTTCTTCAGCTAACGGTCCAGCGGGGGAAATGCTCTAGGACTCTAGATTCTCTTTAGGTATGACAGGGTCATAAAAATGCACAGATAACCCCCAAACATCTAAATGTTGAACCATTTCCTTCCAGGGTGCCCGTGACACACAAAAGGGAACTCTTAGTTGTGTGTGCATGCACACGTATGTGTGTGTGTGTGTGTATGTGTGTGTGTGTGTGTGTGTATTGGTGGGGATGGAACCCAGGGCCTCGTGCATGCTAGGCAAGCACTCTACCACTGAGCTCCACCCCCAGTTCCCTAAAAGAGTACTCTTGTCTCTCCTGCCTATTCTCTACTGGGGAAACTAAAAAGGAGTTTGACAGTCCTATCTACCCAAAAGAGAGAAAAGAAGCAAAAAGACCGGTTATTCTTTATCCATGGCCAAAATTCCCAATCAACAAAGCCGACGTGGCGTATTCTATGACATAAAGGAAGCAGGCCCTGTGATTCGAGTAAATTGCTTCTGCTCTCCTAGGACGAGGCGTCCACCCAACCTCACTTATTCAGGAAGGTCTGCTAGAGAGGATGCTCTTCACTACAAGGTCTGGGCACCTCTCAGGGCCACCCCACACAGCAGCCGCTGCTCTCCTCTTCTTAGAAGCGGCTTGTCCTTTTAAACTGTTACATTTGGCCGGGCGTGGTGGCGCACGCTTGTAATCCCAGTACTTGGGAGGTGGAGACCGGAGGATCCGGGTTCGAGGCCAGCTTCAGCTACTTAGTGAGGCCCTCCGCAACTTCTTGAGACCCTGTTTCAAAATAAAGGATAAAAAATAGGGCCGGGGGTGTAGCTCGGAGGTAGAACGCCCCTGGGTTCAATCCCCGGTACCGCAAAAAATAAATAAATAAATTGTTACACTTGTTCATTAACAGTTTATACTGAGTGCCTGATGGATACTCAATAAAAATCTGCGGTTGAACACAGAAATAAATGAACAATAAGCTAGATTAAATGCTTGAAGAGCAGAGGCCAGCTGACGCTCAAAGGCAGCCAGCAGGTAACAGCCGCACAACAAGTGTTGGTGGACTTTGGCCTCTCCTCCCTCTGGCAGCTAGAATGCTTAATGGGTCCCTCCAAATGGAAGGGGAAGCGGGAGAGGGAAAAACCCGCCAACAGTTTTCACAGAAGCTGCAGCTTTCAAAGAGTAGAGAGATGCTGACACGGCTGGTTATACTGTTTGGCCTTCGTGTTCCAGTTCCTGTGGATTTTAATTGCCCACATTGCCAGCACCTATATAACCACTGAGCTACATCCCCAGCCCCACAGCCTCTTTTTTTGAATCTGGGGCACACTTCCGAGGTTAATTCCTTAAGGACCAGGTGGGTATACACATGACATCTGCCCCATAGGCTGCAGGAACAAATGATGTATCCGATTGTCATGCCACAAGCTTGTCACTGGTGTGTGCCAGGCACTGTGGAGGGTGGTAGGGTAAATACCAAGAATAATTATACTTTGTCCCTGCCTTCCCATGCCCATGGCCTGGGCTTAAAAAGCATGAAGTGCTGCCCAAGGAGAAGGATTATGATAAAGCATTACTGTCCACGTGGATTTCACTTGTGTCCCTGCGGATGCCATTCTTTGCCATAGCGACTGGAGGCACCGACAGCAGGTGTCAGTGTCCCCTCTTTCCGTCCCACCTTCCCCCTTGGAGTCTGTTCAAACTCCACATTCTTTGGCGGCTCAGTAAATTTTCATTTGCTGCCCGCCTTCGAGGCTGGCATTGCACTGAGTAATAAAGGACCATTCCTCCTGGCAGCCCCTTGGCTCTTGGATTCCATTAGGGCCAAGAGACTTCCACAAACACCAGGAGAACAACTGCTTTGGCTCTGACAGCTGTGTAGACAGCTCAGTTTAATCCCATCATCTCCCAAGGACGATGTCAGAGCAACAAACTTGTCTGCGTTCCGAAACACCCACACCAAATCAAATTAAGCCCCACCATCAGTGGGAGAGAGGTCGGCTTCCCAAAGTCAGCCACGAGCTCCCGCCCTAACGCATGCCTTTCTTTAAAGCAGAGTGGAAAACTCTACCTCTTACAACTCCTGCCTTTCAAATATTAGAAAACAAGCTATTTCCCTTTCAGTGATGTGCCTAAAATAACTTGCTTTTAAATAAATAGGGACAACACCTGCATAATTAATTTCATTCACTGTCTCTCTACCCCTACCAGGAGGTAAAATCTACTAAGGCAGAAATTATTTTGGTCTCTGTTGTTTCTGATATCAATAACAATACCGTGCATGTAGCATGTGTTCAATAAAGACTTGTCAGGGCTGGGCATGGTGGCACACTCCTGTAACCCCAGTACTTGGGAGGCTGAGACGGGAGGATCTCGGGTTCAAAGCCAGCCTCAGCAACTTAGTGAGGCTCTCAGCAACTTAGCAAGACCCTGTTTCCAAATAAAAAATAAAACAGGGCTGGGGTGTAGCTCGGAGATAGAATGCCCCTGGGTTCAATCCCCATCACCACCACAAAAAAAAAAAAAAATGCAAAAAAGTTGTTGCATTAATGGGGGAAGGAAGGGACAAAGGTGGAAAGAAGGATGTACCTACTCCAAAATCCTTCTTCCCTGTAGGAAGAACAACTATTGCCTTGACCTGGAAGCAGAAGATGCAAAAAAAAGCATTGTTACCGTAGCAACCACAGCTCCAAAAATAAATACCCTTCAAAGCTGCCATGGGTCTTTGTGGGTGAAGAAAACTTAACTGACTGATATTTGCACGGCGTACCAGCCCCTGGGTCAGCCGTCAGACACGCTACTGCTTCCAGTGCGCCCTCGCTGGATGAAGCCAATCACTCTCCACTGGACTATTCCAAATGTGGCTCCCTGAATAAAGACCACCCTGAGGAGACGAGCAGGCTCAGGTCTCTGGCACTTACAGTCTGTTTGATGGGGACACAGAGAGAACAAAGAAGAAGGAGGGGGAAAAGAACAGAAAAGAAACCAACAGACTTAAAACAGACAAGCCAAAACATAATAATCCAGATTTACATAAATGGCATATGGGGGTAATTATTCATCTTCAAGAGGACTTCTGGCTTTGCAAAATGATTTATGTTAGAATTCCATGAAAATCAAATTTCCTTATAGGCTCTCAGCATCTGATTCATTCCTTAAATATATGTTTACTGAGCTCCAACCAGGCTCCATGAGAGAATGCTTAGCAGGCACTAAAATAAACTCTACCTTCACAGTTTAGGAGCTGGTAAAGGAGACGAGGCAAGCATGGAATCCCACCTCAGTGCCCTGGGCTTCAGGAACACACCTAGAATAACAGTGGAGTCAGGACATACTGTCTGGGGGAAGTTAACTAACTCAGCCAAAGGAGAAGACAGTGGCAGAGGGGTCGGTGCTGTAAATGAGGAGTCGGGCCTCAAAGACCTGGAAACAAGAGGGCATCCCATTCCCTGAACTGGAAGGTCGTGCTGTCTGGACACAAAGATCAATGGAGCAGTACTGCATGAAGCGAGAGGGGATCTGGAGAGGCAGAGTTAAAGGGGTGGGGCCGTGATGTAGCCCAGGAGACCAATAAGGAAGAGGCCTGTATACCGCACAGGAAAGACGCAACCGTGATGGGGTGAGAAGACGGACTTAAAGAGCATTCTCTTCCAAGGGGTGTGTTGGGGGCAGGGGGCTCAGGATACTGAAGAGCATCAGTCCCCAATGCAAGGATAGAGTGGGAGAAATAGGTTTGGAGGGAAAGATGACAGGCTCGACTATGGACAGACAAGCTGAGTTTTGAAGAAAGTCCCAATGGAAATGTGTATTAGCCAGTGGGCATGTAAGCCTGGGATCCAGGAAAGAGATGAAGTCTGAGATCTAAATGAGAGAGTCAGGGCTACGTTTCCTCTAAAACTCATGCTATGATTTGTTTACACAACTTACAACAGCCAAATTATAGAGTCAACCTAGGTGTCTGTCGACAGATGAATAGATAAAGAAAGTGTGGTATATAAACACAATGGAATTTTACTCAGCCATAAAGAAGAACAAAATTAGCTGGGTGCGGTGGCTCAGTCCTGTAATCCCAATACTAGAGAGGCTGAGACAGGAAGATTGCAAGTTCGAGGCCAGCCTCAGCAACTTAGTGGGACCCTGCCTCAAAATAAAAAAAAATAATAAAATAAAATAGGGCTGGGGGTGTAGATCAGAGGTAGAATGCCCCTGGGTTCAATCCACAGTACCCAAAAAAACAGGAGAACAAAATTATGTCTTATCTGCAAGAAAATGGATGGAACTAGAGAATATTATGCTAAGTGAGATCAGCCAATCTCAGAAAGTCAAAGATCGCATGTTTTCTCTCTCATATGTGGAAGCGAGAAAGAAAACAGGAAAGAAAAGGGACTTTAGATAAATGAGGAGAGAAACCATAGACTATGGGAGGGGATTGGGGGAAGGAGGCGGGGAGAGGGAAAAAGAGGCTTGAGGAAGGAAACAGTTCAAATAATATTATGTTCATATATGAAGGCATCACTACCAGTCTTACTAACAAGTACTAGGAGGGAGGAGGGCGAGGCAGGGCGGGATGCGGACGGAAACACATCAAGTGCTGTGTGCATGTATCACTTTGAACCTCGCTATGATGCATAATTATATTGCACCAATAAAAGTATGAAAAAAGAACAATTTGACTGCTGTTGTGGCAGTGTTAGGAGGCAGGCCTTTGGGAGGAAATGGGGCCATGAGGGGTCCGTCCATTGGAGTAGGATTAATTATAAAAGGGCACCTTGGGCCCCCCTTTTGCATCTTCACTCTCCACCTTCTGCCAAGTGGGGACACAGCAGAGGGCATAGCGAGAAAGCCTTTGTCAGGTGTTGGTGCCTTGATCTTGGAGTCCCCAGGCTCCAGAACCATGGGAAAATAAATTTTTGCCCTTTACAAATTGCCCAGTCTCAGGTATTCTGTTATAGCAGCAAAAAGAGACTAAGACAGTCATCATAAAAGGGAATAATTAAAGTCAAGAGGAAAGATAAAATTGACCAAAGATAGTATGTAGATTTAGAAGGGGGATAGAGAGAAAGAATGGAAGTGGGGGTGGGGGGGGTGAGAAATAACAAGAAGCCTGGAGACAGAACCCTAAGCAGGATGTCACTGAAGGGACTGGCCAGAAAGAGTGTCCCCCAATTATAAAACCTAGGCTTGAGGAAGGTGTGGTGGTGCACGCTTGTAATCCCAACACTGGGGAGGCTGAGACAGGAGGATCCGGGTTCGCGGCCAGCCTCAGCTACTTAGTGAGGCCTCTGCAACTTAGTGAGACCCTATTTCAAAATAAAGAATAAAAAAATAGGACTGAGGGTGTAGCCCAGAGGTAGAATACCCCTGGGTTCAATCCCCAGTACCGCAAAAATGTAAATAAATAAATAAAACCTAGGCTTCTGCACAATTCTTCAACACCCACTGACAGATCAGAAAAGCAACGTCTCGTCAGGAACCAAGGCAGCAACAAACTACTGTCCCAGCTCACAGCAACCGGAGGAGCAGACTCAGAGGACCCACAGAGCAAAAAATCTTCACTTTTATTAACTAACGAAAACATGAACATCATTCTTCAGGCACCTGGACTTAATTTTGTCTTACAAGATGAAACAGAAATGTATGCTCTTCATTGTACAATCTCGCCGAGGCCCAGGGAGACTAAGCGACCTGCCCAGGACCACGAAGTAAGACAACTAGCAGAACTGGCCCCTCCATCCCAGGATGTCCCGGCTGGTCTCGAAGAAGATGCTGGGGGCCGGGCGTGGTGGTGCACGCTTGTAATCCCAGTACTTTGGGAGGCAGAGACCGGAGGATAAGGGTTCACGGCCAGCCTCAGCTCGCTCTCTCTCTCTCTCTCTCTCTCTACTTAGTGAGGTCCTCCGCAACTTCGTGAGACCCAGTTTCAAAATAAAGTATAAAAAATAGGGCCGGGGGTGTAGCGCAGAGGTAGAACGCCCCTGGGTTCAATCCCCGGTACCACCAAAAAAAAAAAGATGCTGGGGCAGTTGTCCGAGGAAAAACCACCACCCTGTCCCCAAAGACCTAAAAGGTCACCACGGGCTCAATGACGAAGAGATGACTCCACTGTAGGCAAAGACAGGCTCCCCGAGAAACAGAGTTGGGGTGCTGGAGATCTGAATCCTCGATCCTTCTCTGTCACTGACTGGCTTTGTGGCCTTGGGCTTCTCAGTTTCTTCAAGTTGAAATGACCTCACAGATCCTGGATTCTTAGAGAAAGATGTAGAACCAGATGCTGACAGCTGGCCACAGGCCCAAGGACGCTGCCCCCCTCCTGCCCAGCAGTTCCTTTCCTTACAGCAAGTCTGTTCCCATGCTTTAAACTGAGGACCATACTTTTAAAGTTTGGGTCTGGAGAGTCCCCAAAGGCCCATGTGTTGAAGGCTTGGTCCCCAGTGCAGTGACATTCAGGGGTGGGGCTTTGGGAAGTGGTTGGATCATGAGGCTCTAAGCTCATCGATGGATCAATCCATTGGAGGATTCCAACTCGAAGCATTATTGGGAGATGTGGAAACTGCAGGAGGGGGGCCCAGTGGGAGGAAGGGGGTCACTGGGGGCGTGCCCTGGAAGGTATATCCTGGCGCACGTTCTCTCTCTCTCCCTCTCTCTCCATCTCTCTCTCTCTCTCCCTTCTCCCTTCTCTGCTTCCTGGCTAGCATGAGGTAAGGAGATGAGCAGCTTTCCTCTTCCACACCCTTCCGCCATGATGTTCTGCCTAACATCACGCTCAAAGAGATGGAGCCAGCCAACCATGGTCCATGGACTGAAATTTCTGAACACGTGAACCAAAATAAAATCTTTCCTCCTCTAAGTTGATTTTCTCAGGTATTTTGTCACAGCAACAAAAAGCTGGCCCCAACACAGGCTTTGTTCTGAATACTGACACTAACTTTACACATTGATCCCCCACACTCAGCTGTGAATTCCTCTATGGAAGAGCTATCCATATCTATCTGCATCCAACCACGTAGCATGGGGCTGATGCCCAATTGATATTTAATAAAAGTGAAGCCGAGCATGGTGGTGCACGTCTGTAATCCCAGTACTTGAAAGGCTGAGACAGGAAGATCACAGGTTCGAGGACAGCCTTAGCAAGTAGTGAGAATCTCATCAACCTGGTGAGACCCTGTTTCAAAATAAAAATAAAAAATAGGACTGGGGGTGTAGCTCAGAGGTAGAATGCCCCTGAGTTCAATCCCCGGTACTGCAAAAAAAAAAAAAAAAATATATATATATATATATATAAAGAAATGTAAATATAAATATTTGTTGAACTGTGGGCATTACCTCTCCTGAATTATCTACGCGGTTAGCCAGATCTCTCTAACAATGAAACAAAAGGCATTGATGATTAATAGAGGTCTTTTGGGAAGCAATCTAAACATAGAGAAGGCGAGAGAGAGAGAGAGAGAGAGAGAGAGACGGAGGGAGGGAAGTCCTCAGCATCCCCAAGAACTTTCTGAATTGTGGGTCTTTTTTTTCCCCATTCTAATCCTTTTATATATATATACTTGCATTGGTGCATTATAGTCTCACATCATGAGATTTTCATATGTCAGGAAGCTGTGGTTCTCTACAGAACCAGGTAGAGAAAGCACTTGTTATCATCGAAGCAAAGAGCAAACTATTTCCCAGAGAATCTCCGCCCGGTTCAGAGTAACCTTTATTGCCAGTCTTCCATGTAAGCCTGAGAGTCGACGAAAAGGTCAGAAAGAGCTTTAGGGTGCAGTGACCCAGCCAGAAAGCAAATTCTGTGAGAGCAAGCCTGATTGTTCCCGGGGTCAGCCTGGCACTGACACGCATGGGGACCAGAGACCTTGACGAGGAGGCTGAGTGGCATAGGGGGCTTGTTCCCTGCCCCCCCCCCGTTTTGTAGCTTATCCTCATAGCTTTTCCAGAAACTGCACTTCAGAACTGTATTTTTGGCCTTGTTTCACAGAATTCCTGTGCCACACAATATTAGACACATTCAAAGTCTTGCGTCCAGTTCCAGTCACTGACTCCTAAAACCTGGGTAATCTCCGGATTGAAAGCAGTGTCTTTTGTTATTCATAATGAGCCGCTTGGATCACACCGGGGTTTATGCTAATGAGTGATTTGGGATGGGCTCCAGAAAACCTCAACAAGGAGCCAGTCACCAGAAAGACCAAGTGATTAGAGATTAGAGGGTTAGAACCCACTAGCGTCCAGGAAAGGGGAAGTGGCAGGTGGGGGATGGTTGGAGATTAAACTCTGTAACAGCTCTTTTGCAACAGATGTGCTGAGCTTCCTGGTTGCTGAATTTGAGATTTGCTGAGCTTCTTAGTTACTGAACTTGCAGAGATGCTGGGAGGGTGGTGTGCCCAGAAAGAGTGCCGAGAAAAACCCTCAACTCCCTCTCAACCCCATGCCTTACACCCCTCCCCAAGGTACACCTTCATGTGGCTGCTCATCCGTATCCTTTATAACAAACAGGTAAACATAAGTAAGTGTTTCCCTGACTAGCAAATTAATTGAATCCAAGAAGGAGGTCGGGAACCCCTGTTGATAGCTGTTAGGTTGTTAGTATATGTGGCTTGACCGAAGTCAGCGTGAATAAGAGAGAGAGGAGTCCAGGACTTGTCCCAGTGGGGTGGAAATCTTCAGATGATAGTTATAAGAAATGGGATGGGCCAGGCGTGGTGGCGCACATTTGTGATCCCAGTACTTTGGGAGGCAGAGACCGGAGGATCCAGGTTCGCGGCCAGCCTCAGCTCTCTCGTTCTTTCTCTCTCTCTCTCTCTCTCTCTCTCTCTCTCTCTCTC
>PVJS01026208.1:0-27190 GCA_004027185.1 Glis glis | reverse complement strand
TCAGGGAGATGCAAATCAAAACTACTCTAAGATTTCATCTGACCCCAATTAGAATGGCAAGCATTAAGAAGTCAAACAACAACAAATGTTGGCGAGGATGTGGGGAAATTGGGACTCTTCTACACTGTTGGTGGGATTGCAAACTAGTTCAACCACTGTGGAGATCAGTGTGGAGATTCCTCAAAAAACTGGGAATGGATCCACCATATGATCCGGCTATACCACTATTGGGTATCATACCAAAGGGATTGAAACTAGAAAACAACAGTAATATATGCATACCCATGTTCATAGCAGCACAAATCATGATATCTTTACATGTGTAATATCTGGTAAGGAGTCTCAGAAGATTGTCTTTACTGCCAAAACCAAATCTCTAAATTTCCTTATTATATCTTTTAATTTTTCTTCACTTAAACACTCATGATCTAATAACCCATCATCAACAAGGATCAAGCAATAGTGCTCTTAACAAAGAAAAACAACGCCGGGCGTGGTGGTGCACGCTTGTAATCCCAGTACTTTGGGAGGCGGAGACCAGAGGATCCGGGTTCGCTGCCAGCCTCAGCGCGCGCATGCGCTCTCTCTCTCTCTCTCTCTCTCTTTCCCTCTCTCTCTCTCTCTCCCTCTCCCTCTCCCTGTCTCTCTCTCTCTCTCTCTCTCTCTCTCTCTCTCTCTCTCTACCTAGTGAGGCCCTCCACAACTTCATGAGACCCGGTTTCAAAAAAATAAAGTATAAAAAAATAGGGCCGGGGGTGTAGCGCGGAGGTAGAACGCCCCTGCGCTCAATCCTCGGTACCGCAAAAACAAACAAACAAACAAACAAACAAACAAAAACAATTTAAACATCCCAATAGAATACATTTGTGAGCACCTATTCAGTAGTTCATGAATATATATACACATATATGCTGTGGCAGGGATTCTGAATCCTTATTTTGAAGGAAGAAGCCTGACAAAAAAGGTCATTTCTCTGCTTACACTGAGGTAAGGATACATGTGGAAGAGGGGTTAGGAGAAGGAAGAGGTGGGGGAAGGAGACTATGAATGTTAAGTTCTTCCTGTGCATGGAATCATAATAATTCAACAGTTACTGAAATGAGAATTTGTCAATAAAACTTAAACAACAACAACAAAACCAAAAACCCCATCTGCTCTGTTACAAAGTAATAGAAATAAATGTATAGCTTATTATTCTAAGAGGCAAAAGTTATCTTCCAAACATCTCTCTTACTCCTGATAAGAGGTAACTAAATTCTCATAATGGTACTCTGCCACTTGCATGGTTCTGGCTAAAGATGCATCATCAAATAAATACAATGGTGATGCAGGACAATAGGTTTGCCTGTTCCTTTCAACAAGCACCAAGGTACTGACTCCAGTGCCGTGGATGTCACCCCCTGCAAGCCAGTAGCCTTGTTTTTTCTATGGTTTGGAGCCACAGTTCCCTGTGTTGTAGCCAAACCACATCTACATATGTCGGCCTCATTTATTCCCCTTTAGCACCAATCTTTCATGTCCTCCCTCAGTCCTGCCCTTCTTTCTGTCTCTCCATTTATCTCTTCCCTTCATCTATCACTTACTCTCTAAACAAGGTATGTTTTTAGGCCCAAAATTTACAATAAGAAATAGGACAGTCTTTCTTTTTCAATATCTTAAGAATGTATCTAAGGAGAAATGCAACAAAAATATGTTCTGATAAATGCTCTTATAATGCTTTGTAAAGAGAAATAAATCCCCAACCAAATCCAAGAGGCACCAAGAAGGAATCCACAGGAGACTCTCCTTGAAGTTCATCTTAATAGGGGACCTTGCAGGAGCAAACTCCTCTCTAGATATTTTGTAACTATATTATTAGGTGTATTATAGAGTATTTATAGAATTGGACCCAATGTGATAGAATGAATTAACTTTCTAGCTAGAGAATACAATAAAAGGTAATCAAATGATATGGAACAACATGTCCCAAGGCAAAGTAGTAAGAGGGAATTTGGCTAGTGCATAATGGACCAAAAATGTCAAAAAAACTAAAAATATCTTATTTTTTAGCATGATGTAATTATAAGTACTTTTTCTATGGGCTTTTAAAAATGAGCTATGATTTATACCATTTGCATGATCAAAATATTTGCCCTCTTTTTTAAAATCTTAGCTGTATACCAATTTTGTATCTACCTTTTTCTTTTAGTTTTATAACAAAAATATTTGCTAAGTTGCTACAAAGTCTTCATAATTATTTTTCAAACGTATGTGCAATACTTTCAGTTCTCTAATTACTTAACCATTGTTATTGTTTTTCCAGTATTTTTAAAAATTTATTTGTGTGTATATGTGTGGCACTGGGGATTGAACCCAGGGGAATTCTACCTCTGAGCTACACTCTCAACCCTTTATTTTATTATTTTGTTTTGTTTTGAAAAAGGGTCTCGCCAGGTTGCTGAGAGTCTAGCTACTTTGCTGAGGCTTTCTTCCAACCAGCAATCCTCCTGTCTCAGCCTCCCAAATAATGGGATTACAGTTGTGCACCACCAAATCTGGCTTACTTAAATTATTTTTAAGAGCCTGTATTAACAACTTTCTAGTTTTGAGCTGGGCAGAAGGGAGAGGCAGTAATGCTATATAGATCAGCGTGGGTTAAATTTACATAATACTCAAGAAGCCGGATCTGATTTGCGCTGTCCCAATTTCTCTAAGGATCTGTGAGCGCTGTGAAGGGCTCTATACAAAAGGGTTTTATGCACCTTGAACCATCTCTCCCATCCAAATCACTCTGAGTCAAGATTTCTCCAACTGGGAGAGATACTGTCCACTGCAGTAACTATTGAAATTGGGGACCTACAGAATTGTGTGGCCCACTCTTAATGGGAGAGCTGGTGGACAAGTTGCGTCCTTCACTGTTAGAAAGGTGCGGAAGAGAAGTGCTCTGAGTGGAGTTCTGGGTAGCCCGCCACTGGGCAGCCCCACAGTGGACTGTCCCAGGCCCAGGCTTCTGAGAACTTTCACAAGGGCAGCTGCAGTAACAAGAGCAAGGAGAAGCCCCAGCAAGACTTGAAGGCTTAGAAGGAAGATGGTGATCTTGCAGCAAAAATGGGATGGTGGTGAACCAAAACTTTGGCAGGCAACTGAGAGGTGCTAGAAAACGCATGCATAATGAGAAGGCGTGGAGAGCAATCCACAGAGATTTGGTCCAATCAGAGGTAGAGCAAAGTGGAGAGAACCACAGAAATGCAGAGCTGGACAGGGGAGGGCAGAGAGCAAGAGCAGGGACGAAGGACCTGCATGGAGGGTGAGGATGAAGGCGCCAGCAACTGTAAGGGTTCTAGTGCAAATTGATTTCCCTGGTGAGTACAGGTATGGAAGAGATTGATTTGTCTTTTGTGACATAATATAGGAGAATAAATATAATCATAAGTTAATTCTGGTAAAATTGGAATCTCAGAATATCTGGGTTGGAGTCATATCTAATAATATTTTGATTGCTGACTGAAGTTTGAGTGGGACAAAGCAGAGCTGTAGGTAGGATTAGAGGGGAGAGGATTAGGTGCCACTCTACTTATAAATGGCTGTGCTGCGTCACGGTCATCTTCTTGGGCACTTCTTTGGCATCTGTTTGTTTGTTTTTGGAGTGAAGATCACCTCCTCCAGAAATACGTCCCCTGATGGGCATTTTTCTCATATTTTCTCATCACGTCCCATATTTGACTTGTAAGAGCATTTTTCATCCTACATTAGACCTGCCTGTGTGTCTAGTACTATCAGTGGGTGTGTTCACTGTTTAGGGCTGTCAGAACACAGCACCACAAACTGGTGGCTTAAAGCAACAGAAATTTATCTCCTGGTTCTGGGATCTGGAGTCTGAAATCACAGTGTCAGCAGGGCTCTGCTCCCTTTAAACCCCTAGAGAGTCTTTCCTTGCCTTTCCAACTTCTGGCGTTTCCTGGCAGGCTCAGCATTCCTTGGTTGAAGATGGGCAGTTCCAGTCTCTGCCTCTGCAGTCACATGGCCATTTTCTCCCTGTGTACTTCTCTCTTCTGCTATAAAGACACCAGTCATGTTGCTTACCTTACTCCTACATGAGTTTATTTTTTAAATTAATTTTTTTTTTTTAGTTCTCGAGATTGAATCCAGGGGCACTCTACCTGTATGAGGCCAAAAATGGCCAAACTATTTGCATCCGCAGTGGCCCTATTTCCTAATAAGTTCATATTCTCATATACTCAGAATTAAGACTTCGGCACAACTTGGGTTTTTTTTGGGGGGGTCACATAATTCGACCCATTACAGTAGGCAAGGATTGTTTTTGTTCTATTGTTTTATTTTTATATCCTTAGCAATTATTCCATTGTTTTAATTTTTATATCGTTAGCAATTATTTGATTGCCGGGTACATGGAACATATTCATAAAAATTTGATTAATAAATGAATATATGGATGTGGCAATGAGGTTATATTAAGAAATACAAAGCCGGGCATGGTGGTACATGCTTGTAATCCCGGTACTTGGGAGGCTGAGACAGAAGGATCCAGGTTCGCGGCCAGCCTCAGCTACTTAGTGAGGCCCTCCGCAACTTAGCGAGTCCCTGTTTCAAAATAAAAGAATAAAAAATAGGGCTGGAGGTGTAGCTCGGAGGTAGAATGCCCCTGAGTTCAATCCCCAGTACCGCAAAAAAAAAAAAAAATACATATTACATTCTTGTATAAAATAGATTCATGTAGAGAGGGGTAAGCTTCACTAACTCCAAGGCCCTTCCAGATCCACAGTTCTATAGTTCTTTTTTTCTCAGCATCAGTTTGGTTTTAGCTATTTAGAAAATGTTTGAGTAATAACTGCTTACTGATTACATCTCTGAAAACCCAAATATACAGAATGTATTTAACTGTGATATAGAATTTCTTCGTGCATAGAACCATATGCTTATCACTTGGAGTTTCAGGGAATTTCCAAAGTCTTTGCCCATGTATCTTCAGTTGACTTGTTTTTAGGCTACTCAAGAAAGGGGCAAAGAATCGGTTTGAGTTGTAAGACTGACATCTTCTGTCAGTCTGTGGCTATTGCAGAAAGACTGAAACAGGAGAAATAAATAGCACCATTCTGGGGTTAACTGCTAAAGATGGAAAAAGGAAAGAAAAAGAAGAAAGGCAACCTTATATGCAGAAATAACAGAAAGCTTATCACATATAGGCCAATTCATTTTTTAGAAACAGAATGAACATGTAGCCTAAGAAGTAGGCATGTGGAGTTCAACAGAATTGATTTTCACCTTGAAGAAGAAAGTAAGGGAAGATAAAAGTCAAATGAAGAGACTATTCAGGAAGAAATAGATCAATCAGAAATGTTCTTGACGAAAGACTAATGCTTTCGGAGTTATTAGAAGCAGATGTGGGAAAATTATTAAAAAGGTTATTGAATACTCGGCACCTATCAATTCGCTGTGGCCCAGAGGTAGAGCTATAGTTGGATACACTTACAGTCTTCCAAGGAGTGTCCATCTGTATCTTCTGCCATTTATTACTGACTCTCTTTGCTCCAATTTCAGAGACACTGTTAGGAAAATTATTCATTCCTTTATGAGCAATGTGCTATGCACATCCTTTCTGAACTTCTAATTCATTCCCCGGTTTATTGTCCTCCATCTCTCCAACCTGTTTCAATCTTCCTTTCTTGATACAGTGGCCCTGCTGGCTACATTCTTTGCTGCCATTAATCCCCAAAGGCTGGCAGGGACAGAGACATGTAGCTGTGTTAAACAACTTGTTTTTATCCTAATAGCAACTGGACACGATTGAGAGGTACTAAGCGGGGCGATAACAAGATCAATTTTGCTTTTGAAAACGCTCAGTGTGGCTGCAGTGTGGACAGAGACCTCAAAGAGTCCCCTGTGCAATCAATAGGAGAGAAATACCCTTGCTAAATAACCTCCATGCTCCCTGTACTCTGTGAAAACGGGATTTCTTCGTAACAGCCAACACTACAGCACAAGAGAATAAAGCAATCTGTTCTCACACACTCCCAACAAGGGAAAGGTTATGTGATGTTACTTGTGCAAAGGATATTGAAAATAAGATATGAAGGATATAAAAAAGAATAGATCGTCTGCATGCTTAGCCTCAGAATAAAATTAGATATTGACAACATAATGCAGTAAATGTGGTAGAGCCACACTACACAATGCATACAAATAAGAAAATTATTTGTGCTCATAGTTTTCTGATTATGCAATGCAAACCATTTTAGATATTATTAGCAAAAAAAAAAAAAGGCGGATGTCCAATTACACTTGATGAACCTGATAATGTTCCACCTCGTTCTCTCAATCTCTGAAGCTGGCTGCATGTTGGAGGTGACATTGCCACACATATAAAACTAAAAATACTAAACACAGTGAGACTTCTGTAATAGCTTTAGGATGATCACCTACCTGAGTCTGGTCATGTGCAGCTGCCCTAGCAGAAACATGATCTTCTTAAAAGCAGGTACAACAACAGGTAACTCTTCCTTCCACTTTATCTAGCATCATTCTTTGTACCTGTGAGATAATTAGTGCCAAATGAATGAGAGGTGAACTAACAAATGGATGAAGACTGTTGCCAAATGATTGAAGCTGTGGTTGTGTCTTCTTGGTGTACCTTTTTAGGTGTACTGCCTTACTTCTACAGATATCCAGCAAATGTAGCCTTATGATCTATTTCACAGAGGCCTGTAAAAGGTATGAACACCATGCTCACTTTATATACAAAGTATAAGGAATTTATACTGTGTACTTACATGCAAAACAGATATGCAGGAATCAAGTTTGCAGAGCCTTGCCAATAAGTATGTGATTCCTGTAATTTCTGACAATTTTTGAAAATTTGATTTCATTTGTCAGAAATTATAGAAATTTTAAGATTGAATTCAGTGGGGAGGAACCCTTTGTGTATAACTAGAAGATCAAAGGAAAAACAAGAGGATTACAGAAATGGCTCCTCATAAGTGGCCCTAACCTTTAAGAAAATACTTTTTAAAAGACCAGCAGAGTTCCTACTTCCCCACAGCCTCACCAGCATTTATTATTTTTTGTGTTTCTAATGATTGCCATTCTAATTGGGGTTAGGTGAAACCTCAGTGTAGTTATGATTTGCATCTCTCTGATTGCTAATGATGTTGAACATTTTTCACATATTTATTGGCCATTTGTATTTCTTCTTTTGTGAAGTGTTTATTTAGTTCACTTGCCCACTTTTTGATTGGGTTATTTGTGGGTTTTATTTTTGGTGGTAAGTTTCTTGAATTCTTTGTATATTCTAGATAATAGTCCTCTATTGGAGGAGTAGCTGGCAAAGATCTCCCATTCTGTCAGCTCTCTATCAAGGTTCTTGATAGTGTCCATTACAGTACAGTGGCTCCTCATTTTAATGCAATCCCTTCACTTAATGCTTATTTTAATTTCTTGTGCCTTTGGGGTCTTATTGAGTAAGTTTTTACCAGTGCCTATATGTTGGGCATTGCTCTTATTCCCTCTCCTAGTAACTACAAAGTCTCTAGTCTAATTTCCAGTCTTTGAACCATCTAGAGTTGATGCTTGTTCAGGTTGAGAAGGTGTTATTTATTTCTGTTTTTCTAAAAATGGATAACCAGTTTTCCCAACACCATTTGTTGAAAAAGTTGTCTTTCTTTCCAGTGTATGTTTTTGGCCCCTTTGTCAAAAATCAATTGGCTGTAAGTGTGTGATTTGTTTCTGAATCCTCTCTTCTGTTCCATTGGTCTACACGTTTGCTTTTGTGCCAATACCATGCTGTTTTCATTACTATGGCTCTGCCTCCGGCATGGTTCTTATTGCTGAGAACTGTTTTGGCTATTTTGGGTCTTTTGTTGTTCCATATGAATTTTGGGACTTATTTTTCTAGATCAGTGAAAAATTACAGATCTAGACCATAACCTGGTATTTTAATAAGGAGTGCACTGAATATGTAGATCACTTTGGTAGGATGGCCATTGTTGGTGGGATTGCAAATTAGTGGCAGCCACTTTGGAGATCAGTGTGACAGTTCCTCAGAAGAATGGAAATGAACCTACCATATGACCCAGCCATGCCACTGCTGGGTATCTACCCAAAGGAATTGAAATCAGACCACCATAGTAACACATGTATATCTATGTTTATAGCAGCACAATCCATAATAGCCAAACTATGGAACCAACATAGGTTAGTTCATCAACAGAAGAATGGATTGCAAAATTATGGGATATACACACAATGGAAGGCCATAAAGGACACAATTATATCATTTGTGGGGAAATGGAACTAGAGAATATTATGCTAAGTGAGATTATTCAGTCATAAAAAGTGAAAGGTCAGATGTTTTCCCTCATATGTGGAAGCTAGGGAGAAATCGGGATACAGAAGGGACTCTAGACAAAGGAGGAGAAACCCTAGTGGAGTGATGGAGGGAGTCTAAAGGAGGGAGGTGGGGGGACACTTGATGAAGGAAACACTTCAATGAACATGACGTACATACAAAAAATTATCAATGCCAATCTCTTTTTTTTTTGTGGTACCAGGGATTGAACCCAGGGGCGTTCTACCTCCATGCTACACCCCCGGCCCTATTTTTTATACTTTATTTTGAAACCTGGTCTCACAAAGTTGCGGAGGGCCTCACTAAGTAGAGAGAGAGAGAGAGAAAGAGAGAGAGAGAGCTGAGGCTGGCCACGAACCCGGATCCTCCAGTCTCCACCTCCCAAAGTACTGGGATTACAAGCGTGCGCCACTACGCCCGGCCAATGCCAATCTCAGTGTCATGCACCAGGAGGGTGAAGGAGCAGGGTGGGAGCTGGGGGAAGGCTCATTGAGTGTATGTGCATGTATGTCTCTATCACTCTGACCTTCATCATGATGTAGGATTACAATGCACCAATAAAAAAATGTTGCTGGGAAAAAAATTAAAGACAGGCAAAACAACTTTCAGTGTCATTTTGAAAATGTAAGCATGGAAAAAGATATTATAATAAAATAAAATATCTGTTTATCCTCCAGGGTGTTTGGAAAGAATAACAGAACAAGCACTTTGGAGTATGGGTCACTAAAATAGCTCATATTGTTCTGTTGTCACTGATGTTGTTTTCTTCATTTTTCCCTTTCCTTGCCATATAATTTGAATTTTTCTTGTATTTCTATCATAGTTGTATTGATTCTTTAACTAAAATTTCCTTGCAGCATCTAGCATGAAATCTCCTAAACAAGGTCATGTATTACTAATAAAAATTTTTTAAAAAGATTATTTTATTATTACTGAGAAGCCCAAGCCTTCAGAATAGCCTTCTCTACTTCCTGGGTTCCTTGGAAACATGGAACTTCACTCATCACTGACCATCTGCTCCCAAATGCAGGAGAGATTTTATGCTTTGAAGGGAAGGGAAAGCTACAGGTGTGACCTTTTCCAAGTGCCAAATGTGGTTTAGATGAATGCTTTCCAGCTCTTCATGTGCAAAGAACTAAATTGAAGAGGACAAGGGCAGGAGCTACCTAAGAAAAAGGGATGGGAGGAAGCAGAGAGCTATTGATGAGGTTTTTGTAATGCCTAGTCTCCTGTAGCCACACTACACAGGATGCCCTGGACTTGGAGTCATTTCTGAAGTTTACTTGGCTGAATTTGCCAGAACTTATGCTAAATGTGTTACATACATAGTATCTAAATCATATATTAACTCTAATATATAGATTTCATGATTCCCTTCCAACGGATGAAGCTGAGGCTCAGTGAAAAATAGGTTAATCATCAAACAATGTTTCACATTGATTCTGTAGCCTATGACTTTCTTTCAACAAAGGGGGTTCTATGGAGCTTTGGAACATTTCCTGTTCCCTGCTAGACTATCTGCTCACTTAGGATGGGCATCTAGTATTTTTTGCTTATGGGTCTATTCCCAGTCCTTAGAACCCTGGCCATATATTCAAATTTTTTTCTGTTATTTGAATGATGATGACAAGATGGTGAGCATTTCTCAAGAAAAAAATGTATCTCTAAATGGATTGAAAAAGATAATATTAAGAACTCTTAGAATTTGCACTCAGATCAACAAGGCTCCCTTGCCACCTGATTTTGTGTTGGTTTTGGCCAGTGGGGGATACTGGCAGAAGATCGACAGGCTGAAGGAGAAAGAAGCCAGGGTCATTATTCCAGTGGCTTCCACTCCTGCCATCGTCACTTGGCTGTATCACAGCTGCCACCAGGAATCTACTACACATGCTCCAGACTTCAGTAACTGCTTCTCCCTCTTGCCTCTCCAGCCTGGGCTGGAATAGTGAGAACACTTTTCTTCCATTACCATCTGGCTCAATCTTGCCCATGTTTCAATGCCCAGCACCAAAACCACTTCCGTATCAACCATCCCTATGCTCTGTCTCTGTTTCCTTAGGAAAGCTTCCTATGTTCTCTTCCTCCTTTATGCATACACTTAACTTTGAATCATCTCTTTTTTAGTAGTGGCCTGATAGTATAGTTATTTTATATAGTTTTCCCCTTTCACTAGTTTGTAAGTTTCCTCAAGAGTTATTTTACACATGGGATGCCATGAGAATAGACAAGATCATCCCCATGGAAGATTTTGGAGAGCAAAGGGATCGAAGCTGGCATCTTGGGTGATAGTATTTAAGGATGTGGTAGGCAGTAGGGGTCAAGGATTCTCAGGTGTGGAGGAAATGTCTTTCTTTTGCTGGCTTCTCCAAAGCGAGACAGACTTGGCATTCTCCTAGTGCCCCCATTGGTTTTACTAAATCAAACTTTCTGTTTCTGTCTAAATTTTTCTTAAGAAAATAATTTCGCATGGACCGTTAACTTGTCCAAGGCAGATACATATCAATAGACAACACATTTTATTACTTTATCATTTATACTCATTTCCTTCCTTTTTCAATAAAATGCATAGAGGACTGAAAGAACATTTACCCAAGTTTTGAAGTAGGTTGTCTTGGTGATGATATACAGAGACTTTTCCCTTTCTCTTTATGTGTTTATTTTTAGCTTCTTTTTTATATATGTCTATGACAAGCCTTTATATATGTCTGGTCATAAGTATGAAGTTAAATATTAATAATATATCATGAAACTCTTTGGCTCAGCTGACTTTTATTTTCTTTTCCCAACTTTGTTTGTGTGCCAAGTTGCATACCTCTTAAGATCAAGGTAACAAATAAAGGATAAAAATGGACTTCAGCCAAAGCACTTAGCAGGCTGTCAGAAAGCACTATAGTTACTTCTGATTAAAACCAAGCCACACTTCCTTGGAAACTGGGTTTCCAAAGTAACTCAAAAGTTATCTCAGAACAGTTCATAGGGAGGGCAGTTGCTAAAGATCTGGAGGAGTCCACTTTCCCAGGAGAGAGAACTGCAAGACTGGGGAGTGAGTTTATAGACTGTAGATTTCTATGGGGGTGTCAAAGGGCATTTTCATAACTCCTAATAAGTGCAAGAAAATGTCGGGTTTAATAACAATGCAGAATGCCTCCTTCTTAGCAAATCACTGGAGACCAATATACAGCAATCATTTCGTCCCTCTTATAACACAAATTTTGAGAATCTAAAACCAACAGTTGACATAGTATCATAATGTAATGAATTACTATTGACCTGCCCTCACCTTATGCAAATTCTGTCAAGATCATTTTCTTAACTCTGTGTGTGGCAGGTTGGGTAGAAGGAGGATTACAAGATATCAGAAGGTAAAACTCATTGAGAAGGAGTGGACAGTATGGGGAGGTCTGTACTGAGATTTTGATCTTTGACAAAATTACTGCTCCCTTTTGAATCTGGTGGAATGAGACTTGCAACAATCCCCGTAGCCTACAGATAAAGTAGTGTGTTCTAAGATACAGATCTAATGTCCCTTCACAGCAGACACAATGTGCTCCCAGAGATCACTGGGTCAAAGCAATCAGCAGTACAGAAGAAAGACATTAGGCTCTGGGGTCAGAAACTTGGGTTACTATTTTAGCAATTTGACCTACTAGCTATGACATTGGGAAAATTATTGAACTTCTATGAAATGGTTTCCTTTCCTCTGAAATGGGGAAAATAATGCATTTGTTCTTGTGAGAAATAAATGGGACAGAGTATATGACATGACAAATGTAAATGCATAATTAGGTTGTCTAGAGCCAGACGAGGCTAATTTAAAATTGTTCATCTTGGCTTCTCTATGAACTGCCATTTAGAATATGCCAAGAGCTGCCAAACCAATGAATGAATGAAGCAAGGGGAAATCCTTGAGTTTTCATGGAGAAAGAGATCTGAAAGTGCCTTCTCACAAAACACCTTCCTGGGAACAATGAGTCGGGGATTAAAGATGATAATATAATGAAATATACGAGGAAAATGTGGAAAGTGGATGGAGATGGAAAAGGTCAGATAGGAAAAAGATGGTACATTCACTTTTTCTAAGCTGGGAAAGGAAATGGTTGGATTGTTGGGGGGGGGAGAGAGAGAGAGAGAGAGGGAGGGAACACACACACATGCATCTTGGTCAACTATACACTAGAGAAGTGTCAGTATATCACTACCTATTGAAAAATCCTCTTCCTTTATTTTACATCTCTCTAAAGTGTGCACGAAATAGAATGCAAATAATACAAGATTATCTCTCATAATTTTAGACCAAGACAAACCAAGTAGAGTTAGAGTGGGTTTCTGGAGTCCTTGTCTTTTTTGCAAGAAAGATAGTTTCTTTATAACTTGATTATTCTTTTTATTTTTTGGTTTATTACATATGTTTTCAAATCAGTATTTTTTAAAAGATCCCTTATTTGCTATATGAAGTATATTTCTAAACTGATACAGTGAGCTATGCTAGATTCCTGGCAAGTATTTCAGGTTATAAAAGGGCAGGCAGCATTTATGTAGGAGCAGACATTGAGCCTGCTGATAAATTAGAATCTGATGTCAAAAGAAGAAAGCAATTCATTATGGAAGCAAAAAGCTTATGCAACTCTTTTTTGGCAAACCAGTTGTGTTAGATAAATGTTCTTCTTAAAAATAATTCTAGAGTGACAATATTTGGTCTGTGCACTGCCTACATAATCTTTTCTAGATAGCAGGTGATCTTTGTGCATCCCGGGTTGTAAACCTTCTCAGAAGGAAAAATATTTTAAGCAGAAAAGACAAGTCTTTTTCAAGCTACTGTGTTTAGTGTATAATTTCACTTAAATAGAAAATATGTAAATGCATTTAATAATATCTGTTAACAATTGTGCAATTGCAATATAATTATCCTTCATTTTTATAAAGATTAAAGAAACTAATTCAATGTGAAATACTCTAAGAAGTATGATTACAGTGGGAGGTCATTATGTTAAAGTGTAATAATGAGCAAATCATAAAATTCTGTATATCAGCCAGATACAGAATGCATTTAAATACATATCTATATGTGTAGTTATGGAAATTTATTTTTAGATTGAGAAATGGAATAAACAACAGAGTCCCCAAATTCCTACTGGGATTGAAGAAATCTTTAGCTGACAAATATCCAAACTGAGGAGAAATGTCAAAATCAAAAAGGAATAAAAAAAACAGAGGGAAATCATCAGACATTCAATCAGTGGAAATGGGTAACTAGGAGAAAACTAAAAAGCATCTAACATGTACTAAATGCCACCCTAAGCGGACACCGAGCCGAGTGCTTTGCTTTTTGTTGTTACATTTAACCATCTCAACAATCTGATGACATAAGCATTGCCACATTCTTTTATAGACAAAAATCACACTCTGGCATGTAATGCTGCCGGGATTCAAACTTTGGGATATTTCACTCCAAAGCCCATCCTAGAACTGCTAGATAGACTGAGAGGCATGTGAATATTTTGGGAAGTCATGAAACCCTTCCAAATCACTAGAGCAATAGATCTTTTCTGATATTAAGTAATTTCTTAGATCCCTGCAGCAATTCTTGTTAAATACATAATTCTGTTTGTGTATTAATTATTAATATTTATGATAAATGTTTATAGAGTATACAATCTGTTAGATGCCATAATGAGGGAATGATATAACAATGAACCAAGAAGGAAAATGAATTTTACCAGAAGAGACAAATAAACAACATGAGAGTAGATTTTGATAATTATAAAGCATAACTATCAAATTGGTAGTTAACATATCTGTAACTACCAAATTGGTTCCATTTTAGAATTGTACATGGTTCAACCCAATAACCTAAATGTTAAAGTATATTTACAGAATATGTCCACAGACAGGTTATGTATTTCTGTTAGTTGAATAATCTAGTACATGTGGGTTTCCTAGGGGATTAGGTGTGCATTGAGTATCTACATAGAGTAGGCAGTCTATAAAGGAATATACAACAATAATTTGGCCAACTTCTTAGGAACTAATTAGCTTTTGGTTTAGCTTTCTAACAAACTCTCAGGAGACATTTGGCAATATATGGAGACATTTTTGGCTATAAAATCCAGGGGAATGGTGTTGCTGGCATCTAGTGAGTAGAGACCAGGAGTGCTGCTGAGATCCTAAATTGTGCAGGATGGCCCCCCAACAGAAAAGAGTTATCTGGCCCCAAATGTCAATGGTGCCATTCTTGAGAAATTCTGCACTGAACACAAAAAAGGAAAAGACACATATAATTGGGAGAATACTATTATATATAATAGTAATACAATTATTCATCCCAGACCTTGAGGTTAGCTTGCCCCAAATGTTCATTACATGGGCCTCTGTTGAAGTACTTAAATTTATGGTAAAAAAATGGACAGGATAAAAAGTTAGAATGCACCTTTAAAAAAGCCCTTATCAACATTTAAGTTGGCTAAAATAGGACAAAGAACATGACTCACCAAATAATTTTATTATCGGTGAGCTCTTAAGAAGCTCAAATTAGTAATAATAGGTAGTGGTAGCAGTAATTTCTACTCATCCTTCCTTGGTAACTTGAAAACTTAGATTTTCTTCTCCTGAAATTTCCAGAAGATGCTTATGAATTTGTTCTTTTTTCCATAAATAATATGTGCACTAAAATGTTTTATATCTAGTCTTCTGTTTTAATTATTATTATCATTGCTATTTGGAGGTCTTGAATATTCAGTAGACTAATCCCAGTAATTGCAAATGGTTGTTGATTCATACAGCCCTTCTTTTTGTTTCATTTTCAATATTTGTCTTCATTTCCTATCTAGACTTTATTCTTTTGTCCTCATCAGCTAGGCCAACTTTAATACATTTGTGTCGAAGAATGATTTGCACGATCACTTTGCGTGTTTAATTTTAAGAAGCTGAATTATACATCTTGCTCTGCCTCAGCCTCTTTAGATTGTACATTATGCTTTAGCCGTCCAGCCTCAGTGATATATATATGGAATGTGTCTGATCTCTTCACTGATGCAGGCAGTTTTGACATTTTATATAGCCATTGCCCAAATGCCATATCTCTAATGTGGAAACAATGCCAGGATGCAGATTCTTGCCCTTGGCTCTTTCTGTGTTTGTTTAAAAGTTTCTCTGGAATATATTGCCAAGAATGGAATAACTGAGAAATAGCATATACACACATCCTTTGTTTCCTTCAATGCTGCCAAACTGCTATCCAAAATAGCTACATTATTTACACTTTCAGCAATGCAAGAAGGTTCTTGTTTTCTTTGACATTTCTCTAATTGCTCACTTTCCCACAATCTAAATATCCTTTTATATCTTTTTTTCTCTCCCTAAAACTCCAACAACCACTTCTTGTCCTTACTCTCAGCTCATCACCAAATATTTCTATAACTAAATGTATTGATCCATCTGCTTACCTTCCTGTGAACATGGGGTCCTCGCTGTTGTCAAATCAACATCTTCACAATGACTTCTGAAGACCGCATTCCTGAAATTATCTCTGCTTCCCCGTCATCAATTCCTCTCACTTCACTGAAACATTTCTAGTAGCATAAAAACTTACTAAAATATCATCCTTGTTTTGAAAAACAACAATAAAAACAAATACTCCCTCCCATTTCTCCTCCAGCAACTGACTTTTCTTCTCCACTTCCTTTTACAGCAAAATTCTTAGAATTATTTGTAGTCCCCACCTACACTTCTGTTCCTACCTAATGGCATCATCCCTTTTACTTCTGTTTTCTAGAAATATTGGTCTTTCTTGTTGTTACGTTATTTTAAAGGTTATATCCTTTATATTACCTGTTTCCTCTTATGGGATACGTTTGGCCTTGCCTGGCTGGCTTCTCCTTATTATTACAACTTAAAGTTGAGTAACATTCCAGGAAAAAGCCCTTCCATTAAATCCAATTTAACCACTCAGTAGCTATTATATCTCATGCTGTTTTAATCTCTCCCCAGAATGGATCGCTGTTGATATTTTTATGTTACTTAACTACTTGAAATAGTGCTTGTCACTCTCATTAGGATACAAGCTCCGTAGCTTTAAGGATCTTACCTGACTTGGTCTATTGTATCCACTGGGACCTTGAACAGTGCCTGCCATTTATGTCATATCCAGTAAACATTTACTGAATGAAATAATGGAAGTCTATTTGTTTGAGTGACAGGCGATGCAGTCAGAAAGGTGCTGAGTGCCACATTCTGTGAAACCTTATAGGTCACCTTAGTGGATGCTCTGGGGCAAGATGCATCCCCCTACACACTGCTCTCCCAACTGCTCTGAGTGTTAGCAGTTAGGGCCCGCATGAGTTGGGAAGTACCCCTTGCCCATAGCCAGCAGCCAATAGATAGGAGGGTTTAAAAAGGCTGGTCTCCTTCCCTCAAGGGCAGCTCTGTGATCCATTTATATACCAGCTACCAGCACCCCCCTCTGTGGACCAGGCCTGGGTCAGCATTACTGCACTCACATCCTTCCTTGTCTCTTTCCCCTTCACTCTCCAGCTTCACTCTCTCCCTTAGAGGTACCTGAGATCACACCTTCACTATTGCACCTTCTCAACACTTCATATCCAGCTCCAAACTAAGTTGATTGTTGTAAAGACTTTGACTTTTATTCTGTAAGTGAGATGTGAGTCATTACAGGGTTTGAGAAGTAACATGGTCTGGCTTATATTTAGAATTACTCTTTTCACATTGGTGCTGAGAAGAGACTATGAGAGAGAAAAGAAGGAAGACAGAGAAATGGATGAGGAGGCCATTGCAGTGATCAAGTTAAGAGATGGGGGTGGCTTGGGAGCAGTGGAAGTGCTGAGAAGTGCTGAGAAGTGGTATCTACATATATATCTCCAGGTATATATACATATATTTTTTGGGGGGGGATACCAGGGATTGAACTCAAGACCTCGCACATGCCAGGCAATCACTCTACCACTGAGCTATATTCCTAGCACACCTGGAGATATTTTGATGCCATATCACATGGAGTATATAAACTATTGGCACTAACTGTAAAGCATAAAAGCACACTTTGAGCTGACTCTAAGTGGTCTGTTACAAAAAAAAAAAAAACAGTCCTTCCCTTCATTCTCCATAGAAATAGTGCTTAATTGGCCATCTGTTGATTTTAATTTATTGTTTCTGCCCTGTAAAGCTATGGTAATTTTTAAGAGTTATATTGAGATCAGTATCCTTCTTTTGAAATCAGCTATAATATACTTTTAATTTTTTAAAACTTAAGCAGAAGAATCTAAAGATCTAAGTATAGCTCACTGAGAGGAAAAAGCCAGCAGACCCTTGCCAAAGGCACTATCTAAACCAGGGATGTTTTCTACACTTGTCTTGCAAATGGATTTGCATAAAGTGTGTATTTTACCTTCCCTGTATTTTATCCTCCAAATATATCTGCAGAGATATTTTCTACTTTCACCGAGCCCATGGCTTCTAATACAGATTGAGTTTGATATGAGGAAGCATGAATCTGGTAACTCCCAGATTATAAACTATTAGGGGAATTGTGTAGATTTAGATGTTATGTAAGAGAAGATTGGCAACCTAGTGATTAATTTCCTGCATTGTATAGAGAAGGAAGTTAGACACAATTCCTGCCGACATTTGCAGACAGACTCTACGATTCTGCCAGGGTTCAAAGTGGACAACAGACCATTTGCTGAGCAGTGGGACATTTTTTCTCATTCCCAGTTTGACTTCTCCTACTCCTGATTCAATTCTTTACTCCTACTGTACGTGAGAAGCTAAGAGTTCAGGTGCATTTTTATTCTTCTAAAAACCCCTCAACTTCGTATCAGATCCCCATCTGTCCCTTCAAAGGGACAAAATATGGGGAGTTAATTAACTCAAAGAATATCACAGAAGGAAAAGGAATATATAGCTTTCTTGCCCACATGTTTCATAAATTGAGAGGATGAAACCTTTGTAATAGAATCTCCAAAAGCGTTCATTTTGTGGTTTTATTACTTCTGTTTTGCACTAGATCTCCCCCCGCCAAAACCAAGATAAGTTCTAAGAAAGAATTTCATGGAATTGCATTTACATTTTGCTATTTTTCACAGGGTTGATGCAATTTAATTTTAAGAACCGAGTAACTACAGCTATGTCAACAGTATATGTTTACTATTCAAATAATACATTTCATCGTGTATCCTCAGAATTCTACCAAGATCTAGGAAAGAATTTTTAATCAAGTATAAAACTTCAGTGAATACTGTGGTTCCAAATTAAATGAATATCTTGTTTATTAAGTGCCTATATGAAAGTCACCACTTCATGACTTGCAAGTAGGCACTTAATAAATATTGTTAATGGCAATACATGTTTTGAGGAAACTCTACCTCAGAATAGTTATCGTCTTATATCTCCAAGAATTATTGCCTCATGAAAAAAGTATTAAAACTGTATTTTATTTCTAAGCCTACTTTCTTCCCTAATTAATGTCATTCTATGTAATATATGATTCAACAACTATTTAGGGGCTTGACTGAATAATAGAATCTGTCGGTGGATATAATTAGAGTTTATGTCTGATGCTCTCTGTACAATACAGGAAGTGAAACATTCAGGTTACCATTGGTTTCTTAGAGTTAAACCTTCACAGTTCCCTTGATAGTTTATAATCATAATGCTATCAGACTCCTCTTTCCCTTATCGTGCCTCCTTATTTCCTTTTATCTATCAGATACCTCCAAGAGAATTAGAGTCTGTTTCTCTCCCATACGTCCATGCTTCTTGACTTAATGAGTTGTCCTGAGCAATAAATTCCCCTTAGCTGCTGTTTTCCATTTGAATGGTAAAATAGGTCACGAGACTTTCTTTGAACAGTGTAGCCTAGTGGGAAGGTGGCTGAGAGAACTATACAAGTGAGACTTCAGTAAGTGCTATATTTGGAATGTAAACAAGTAGCACATGAGGTTCCAGATGTGAGAACAATTAATTTTGATAAAAGTAATTAGGAAGATGATGCTGAAAACATTTCACTTGTACAAAAAATGTAAGTCGGATTTCAAAATGCAGAGAAGAAGAAGGAAGTTGTTGAAAGCTCTGGAAGAGTCATTACTGCTGGTGACTGGGGAGGAGGCGGAAGCTGAGACAGGGAAGCTGCTGGGTCCAGGCTGTGAAGGGTCTTTGGTGACAGGCTGAGCAGTCTGGATGGTATTCCACGAGGAGAAACCATGGAGTATTTTTAAACTGCTATAATTACACTTCCATTCAATTGCCTTGAAAATGCAAAGGACGAGTTAGAGGTCCAGAAGGCAGCAACAGAAGAGACCATTGCTGCTTACTACACGCCCAGGCAATGCCCTCCGTTTTCTAACTGGGGTCATATGACTGAATTCTTAACAGGACTTGGGAGGTGATGTAAGCCTTTCCTGTTGGTTTTTCATTGTATATGTAAAAGTTATGCTATTGGTGTTGAAGTATCCGATTCACTGTAGGGCTGTCGATTTCTCCCTCAGTTCCATCAATTTTTTCTTCATCTATTTTGGAGCTCTGTTTTTAGGTACATGTATATTTATCATTTTCCTTTTCAGTACTGGGAATGAATCCAGGGGCATTCAACCTCTGAGTTACATCTCCAATTCCCCCTCTTTTATATTTTTGAAACAGGATCTTGATAAGTTGCTAAGGGTCTCCCTAAATTACCGAAGCTAACCTTGAACCTGTAATCCTCCTGTCTCTGCCTCCCAAGTACTGGGATTACAAGCATGCACCACCACGCCTGGCTTGTATTTATCATTTTTGTATCTTCTAGACATATTAATGATTTTATCATTATATAATGGCCTTCATTATCTGTTTTAGCATCTTTTACCAAATGTCTAATTTGTTTGGTATTTGTATGAGCTACCTCACTCTCCTTTGGCTATTATTTGTATGGTGTATCTTTTTTCATTCTTCCACTTTCAATTTGTGTCTTTGGATCTCAAGTGAGTTTCTTGTACATGGCATCTAAAAGGAACATGGTTGTCACGCATCTGGTCAACCTCTTCCTTTTAATTGATTTTAATTCACTTACCTTTAACGTAATTACTGAAAACAATGACTACTTCTGCCACTTTGCTATTTATTTTCTGTATGTCTTAAATATGTCTTCATTGAATTCCCCCATTACTGTCATCTTTTGTGTTTAATTGATATTTCTAGTGTTTCATTTTGATTCTCTTCTCATTTCCTTTTCTGTGTAGTCATTTTCTTAATGGTTACCTAAGGATTTCCCTCACCCTTTATGTTAGTAATTGTTACAGATTAGTTCTTTACAAAGAGTGTCCAACAACTTAGACTTATAGTTGTTGTTTCATGCTTTTGTCTTATAAGTAATGTAGGGAACAAAAAGAAGAGTTATTTATCTAGCCACTTTAGCAGTACTGTTTCTTCTTATGATTTCAAGGTACTGTCTAATGTCCTTTCATTTCATTTCAACCTGAAAGATTCCCTTTGTAACTTCTTTTAATTTTTATGGCTCTATTGAGGTATAACTGTTACAAATGATTGCATATACTTTTTTTTTTTTCGGTACCGGGGATTGAATGCAGGGGCCTTCTACCTCCGCGCTACGCCCCCGGCCCTATTTTTTATACTTTATTTTTAAACCGGGTCTCACGAAGTTGTGGAGGGCCTCACTAAGGAGAGAGAGACAGAGAGACAGAGAGACAGAGAGAGAGCTGAGGCTGGCCGCGAACCCGGATCCTCCAATCTCCACCTCCCAAAGTACTGGGATTACAAGCATGCGCCACCACGCCCAGCTGATTGCATATACTTAAGGTGTATAATTTGATGAGTTTGGACATATAAATACACTATCAGCATCATCAAGGTAATGCATATATCCATCACCTCCAAATAATTCCTTGTGTCGTGTGTGTGTGTGTGTGTGTGTGTGTGTGTGTGTGTGTGAGCGCGTGCACGCGCTAATAACACTATAAACTCTACCCTCTACAAACTTTAAGGGCACAATATGGTATTATTAACTATAGATACTATGTTGTATGGCAGATATCTAGAACATACTTCCCTGTATAACCATAACTTTAAAACTTTTGAATAATAATTTTCTATTTCTTGCTTCCCTCATTCCACTGACAACCATAACTCTATTTTCCATTTTTATAAGTCTGACCATCTTAGATACCTCATATACTTGGAATCATTTGTCCTTTTGTGGTTGGGTTTTTTCAGTTAGAATAATGTCTTCTGGGTTCATCCATTTTGCCACAAATGGTAGTATTTCATGCTTTTTAAAGAGTGACTAATATTCCATTGTATTTACTTATTTTTTTTATATGGAACGCTTCACGAATTTGCATGTCATCCTTGCATAGGGGCCATGCTAATCTTCTCTGTATCATTCCAGTTTTAGTATATGTGCTGCCGAAGCCGCACCCATTGTATTTATGTCGTGGTTTCTTTATCTGTTTCACTGCCAATGGATATTGGGTTGTTTCTACCTCTTACCTGTTGTGAATAATGCTGCGATGAATAAGAGATTGCAAATATCTTTCTGGGATCTTGATTTTAATTTTTTCTGTATACCCAGGAGTGGAATTTCTGGATAATATGGTAGTTCTGTTTTTCTTTTCTATTTTCTTCCTTCTTTTTCTTTCTTTCATTTTTTTTTTTTGAGAAACCTCTATTCTCTTTTCGATAGTGACTGCAAAAGTTTACATTCCCACCAACAGTATTCAAGGGTATCAGTTTCCCCAAATTCTAAAAAATGCTTATCTTTTGTGTGTGTATATTTTTAAAAATATAGTTATTCTTATAAGGCGCAAGGTGATATTTCATTCTGGTTTCGATTTGTACTTCCTGATGATTAGGAATGTTGAGCACCTTTTCATATTAAATGTTGTTCATTTGTACATTTTCTTTGGAGATATGTCTAACCAGTCTTTTATCCATCTTTTAATTGGATTATTTAGATGTTTTTGTTGTTGTTGTTTTGTTTTTGTTGCTGTCGAGTAGTAGGAGTTCCTTATATATTTTGGACATTAATTTCTTATCAGATATAAGGTTTAAAAATATTTTCTCCTATTCCATAAAGTTCCTTTTTATTCTTGATTATTTCATTTGCCATATAGCAGCATTTTAATTTGATGTAGATCTACTTGCTTTTTTTCCCCTGTGCTTTTAGTGTTTATATCATGAAATCATTGCCTAGGTAAATGTCACAGAATTTTCTTCCTATGTTTTTTTCTAGGATAATTTTTTATTTTGGGGTCTTTAATACATTTTTATTTGACTTTTGTATGTGATGTGAGTCGAGGGTGTGATTTCATTCTTCTGCATGTGGCTATAGAGTTTCCCCATAAAGACATACTGAAGAGACTCTCCATTACCCACTGTATATTCTTTATTTTATTTTATTTTATTTTCTGGTACCGGGGATTGAACCCAGGGGCATTCTTCCTCTGAGCTACACCCCCGGCCCTATTTTTTATCCTTTATTTTGAAACCAGGTCTCACGAAGTTGCGGAGGGCCTCACTAAGTAGCTGAGGCTGGCCGCGAACCCGGATCCTCTGGTCTCCGCCTCCCAAGTACTGGGATTACAAGCATGTGCCACCACGTCTGGCTCCCACTGTATATTCTTGTTGACAACCAGTTGACCATATATGTATGGATTTATTTCTAGGCTCTCTATTTTGTCCCATTGGCCTATATAGCTGTGTTTCACCAAGAACATACTATTTCAATTACTTTAGCTTTGTAATGTATTTTCAAACTAGAAAGTGTGATACCTGCATCTTTTTTCTTTTATAGGATCACTTTGGCTATTGTGAGAATTTGTTATTCCATCGGAGTTTTATAATTTTTCTGATTTTTGTTAAAAATTGCAATTCTTTTTTTTTTTTTTTTTTTTTGCTTTACCGGGGATTTAACCCAGGAGGGTTCTACCTCCACGCTACACCCCCGGCCCTATTTTTTTTAATACTTCATTTTGAAACCGGGTCTCACGAAGTTGCGGAGGGCCTCACTAGGTAGAGAGAGATACAGGGAGAGAGTGAGAGAGAGAGAGAGCTGAGACTGGCCGCGAACCCGGATCCTCCAGTCTCCGCCTCCCAAAGTACTGGGATTACAAGTGTACACCACCCCGCCCGGCAAAAAAATTGCAATTCTTAATGGTAATAGTATTGAATCTGTAGATCACTTGAAATAGTATGGACATTTTAACCATATCAAGTCTTCCAACCTATTAACACAGGATTTTTCCAATTATTTGTTTCTTCTTTACTTTCTTTCACCAATGTATTACAGTTTTACACATTTTTACTTCCTTGGCTACGTTTATTTCCAAGTATTTTATTCTTTGTGGTGCTCTTGTAGATGGGGTTGTTTTCTTAAATTCCTTTTTATATATAATTTATTGTTATGGTATAGAGACACAACCCTTTATAATTTCTTATAGGGCAGTCATACCAGGAAAAAACTCCCTTAGCTTTTGTCTACCTGAGAATGTCATGATTTTTCTTTCATTTTTGAAGGACAATTTTGTTGGATATAGAATTCTTGGTTGGCAGTCTTATTTTTATTTTACACTTAAATATGGCATCCTACTGATGTTTGACCTCTGTGGTTTCTGATAAGAAATCATCTGTTTATCATACTGAGGCTCTCTCATACATGAAAAGTTGTTCTTTATACTTTGAAGATTTTTCTTTGCCTTTCGAAAGTTTGATTATAATGTAATTTTAGTGCAATGGTCTGAACATTTGTACCCTTCTAAAATCTGTAGTTGGAGCCTAATCCACAATATGACAGAATTAAAAGGCGGGGCCTTCATGAGGTTTGGTGTTCTTACAAAATAGGCCCAAATGACTTTGTTTACCCCTTCCACCATGTGAGGATGCAGAAAGAAGGTGCCATCTGTGAGCCAACAGGCAAGCTCTCCTCTTGATCTTGAAATTCCCAGTCTCTAGAAGTGTAAGAAGTAAATGTCTGTTGTTTTTAAGGCACTTAGTCTATGATAATTTGTTATAGCAGCCTGAACAGACAAAGACAATGTGAATCTCTGTGTTTATCCCATTTGGAATATATTTTGAGCTTGTATGTGTAGCTTCATGTCTTCTATCAAATTTTGGAAGTTTTCAGTCATTGTTTTTCAAATATATTTTTCCCCTTTATGACTCTCATTATGTACACATTTAATAGTATTTCATAGGTCTCTTAGTCTGTGATCATTTTTCCTTTTTTTTTGTGATACTGGGAATTGAACTCAGGGACATTTTACCTCCAAGCTACACTTCCAGCCTTATTTTTTATTCCTTATTTTGAAACAGGGTCTTGCTAAGTTGTGGAGGGCCTCATTAAGTAGCTGAGGCTGGCCGCAAACCTGCAATCCTCCTGTCTCAGCCTCCCAGGTACTGGGATTACAAGCGTGCGCCACCATAGCCGGCTCCTTATTCTTTTTATCTGTTCCTCAGACTGGATAATTTCAACTGACCAATCACATATACTGTTATGCTTTGATCAAATATATTGTCATATGATCTTTGGCCTTTAATATTTGGTTAACTGTAATCATAGATCAAATTTTAAAGTCCACTTTCAATGTTGAATAATATAGATTAAAATATTTCTTCAATCTTTTTTTGGTCCAGTAGAAGAAACATTACAGTAATTTATGAAAGTGAACCGTATACATATGAAAATGCCTTGAAATAATTTCAGAAGTACAAGATGATTATCTGTATTTGTTAGGGAGGCTAACTCTATAACAACCACAAATTATCAATCACTTACCACCATAAATATTGAATATTAGGTAAATCCAATATAGGCTGTAGGAAATGAAGCCTGCAGTTCCCATCCTATGCAATCATTTGGGGATCAAATATTTTATCATTTTGTTCATCCTCCTCTTCTAAGTCAAGGAAATTTTCATTTGCTTCATGAGTAGAAAAGAAAAAGGAGCGAACGTTATAGGTGAGAGGTCCCTATGGGTCAGGCCTAGAAACAACAATATCACTGCCCTCACGTTTTATTGGCCAGAACACTGTCAAATGATATCATTTAATAGCAAGAAAGGTTGGGAAAAGGTGTTTGTCTATTTTTCCATAAAGAAGTGGGGGGAAAGCTGGGCATGGTGGCGCACACCTGTAATCCCGGTATTTGGGAGGCTGAGACAGGAGGATCGCAGGTAGTCAACTCAGAAAGTAGTGAAAGTCTCATCAACCTAGTGAGACCCTATTTCTAAATAAAAGTAATATAAGCCTGGAGGTGTAGCTCAGAAATAGAATGCCGCTGGGTTCGATCCCCAGTACCATACACACAAAAAAAGAAGTGGGGAAAAATATCAGTAAACACTGACACAGTGATTAAAAGATACTTTAATGCATGACTTGGAATATAAATCTTTGGAGAAATAGAATTAGCTTCCACAAGTCTTTATATAAGGATGATTAGGTAAAGCTGCTATAAAGTAAAAACTTGCAGTTACAGGAATGATAGCTATTTTAAATTTAAAATGAACCTAAAATTTGGAACATAGCACTTAATGGGAAATTTGACATAACCATCATAGAATGAGGAATTACTGCTGTTGATTCAAGAACAAAGTAATTTGATAGTGCAATGTTTGTGAAATGTATTCAAAGGATAGTTGCCAAAAGAAACTATAATATTAATATTAATATTGTAATTCCACAGTATAAGTAGTGTTATATTGGATTTGTTTTTGTGCTAGTATAGAAAATAAATAAATAATCACATTAGTTACATCAAGTTTTCATTTAAATGGAAAATTATATAGCTCATTAAATTGTAAAAGAAAAGAGAGTGCAATTATAATTTGCTTGAGTGGTTAAAAAAATAACTGGTTATGTTACAGAGGAATGTTGACAAGATCAATGCAAATAATTGTCTTTCATTTATGCATCTCATTTAGTTATTTACTATTTAGTGTAACAACCTATTCTATTTTTAATATTTGGATATATAATACATATGATTCTGTGCACATGTATTTTTAAAAAAATTATAAGGAAAAGGCAGATAATGAAAAGTGTTGTTACCCCTTCTGCTAATAACCCTGTTCCAAATTGGGACCTCAACCAAGAAATAATTTTTGCCCCTTGTTTTCTTTAATCCACCCAGAGATTCCCTTCGCAAATACAAGCAGGCATGTTGAGAGTTCACCTTTTTCTTGCATGTGACATTGTATAACACACATTCTATGCTGCACCTTGATTGTTTTCACTAAAGGTCTTTCCTTATCAGTGCAAAGAGGACTTTATGGAGGACTTTGGCTCTTTCTCTCTTGCATCAGACATTAGGAGATGAAGACAAAGTTAAGTGAATACTGTCAAAACACTCCACTAATAACTGCAGGGGGAGACCGAGAAACTCCACATGTTAAAATCAACTCTTATTCCTGGATTCTAATAAGTGTTAATTGAATCATGGATATGAACTTTCAGGAAAAAAGAAAGGGACCCTGGCTGGAGAACTCTATGACACCTTGTAGGACTGATAAAAGATACTTATTGAGAAATTATGACTTAAAGAGAATCCAGGCAGGCCTCATCATTTATGCCTCACTAGAGCCAATGATCTGAGGAACTGGAGATCTAGAGCCATCAAGAGCTCATGGGAGTCACATTAGAAGCTCAGGAGATGAAGGTCCAGGATTAGGAGATATTTGGCTTTTTTGTTGTTTTTTTTATGTTTTTATTGGTGCATTGTAGTCTCACATCACAATGAGTATCAGTTTGGTGTTAACATACATGCACACAGCTGTTAGTGTCCCTCCCCCCCGCCTCCCCCCTGCCCCCCCATGTAGTACTGAGAATGAGGTTGGTATAATCTCATATATG
>PVJS01026207.1:0-27209 GCA_004027185.1 Glis glis | reverse complement strand
GGCTTCCGGGGTGGGGCGCGCGCGGGCGGTCCGGGACCCGGCGCACAGGGGGCCCGGCGAGGTGGCGCGGGTGGCTGCCGGGGTGGGGCGCGCGCGGGCGGTCCGGTACCCGGCGCACAAGGGGCCCGGCGAGGTGGCCGGGGGCTTCCGGGGTGGGGCGCGCGCGGGCGGTCCGGGACCCGGCGCACAAGGGGCCCGGGGAGGTGGCGCGGGTGGCTGCCGGGGTGGGGCGCGCGCGGGCGGTCCGGTACCCGGCGCACAAGGGGCCCGGCGAGGTGGCCGGGGGCTTCCGGGGTGGGGCGCGCGCGGACGGTCCGGGACCCGGCACACAAGGGGCCCGGCGAGGTGGCGCGGGTGGCTGCCGGGGTGGGGCGCGCACGGGCGGTCCGGTACCTGGCGCACAAGGGGCCCGGCGAGGTGGCCGGGGGCTTCCGGGGTGGGGCGCGCGCGGGCGGTCCGGTACCTGCGCACAAGGGGCCTGGCGAGGTGGCGCGGGTGGCTGCCGGGGTGGGGCGCGCGCGGGCGGTCCGGTACCTGGCGCACCTTGATATACTTTCTTGAGCTTCAGGAGTCCTACTGAGGAAACCCTTGCCTGTGCCTAAATGTTGACCTTTCATTTCCTTCTAGAAGTTACAAAGCTTCTGGTCTAATTCCTAGGTCTTTTGAGTTGACTTTTGTGCAGGGTGAGAAATAGGGATCTAGTTTTATTCTTCTACATATAGAGACCCAGTTATTTTAGCATCATTTTCTTAAAAGGCCATCTATTTTCCAACATGTTTTTGGCACGTTTGTCAAGGATCAGATTCTATATCTGTGTGGGTTTGTCTCTGTGTGCTCTATTCCATTGAGTGTACATGTCTTTTTATGCCAGTACTATGCTGTTTTTGTTACAATAACTCAGTGTATAATTTAGAATCAGGTATCCTGATGCCTCTAGCAGTGCATGTATTTTGTTTATGCTTAGAATTACGTTGTCTATCTGGGACTTTTATTCTTCCATATGAATTCTAGGACTGTTTTTTCTAGTTCTGTGAAGAATGTCACTGTGTGTGTGTGTGTGTGTGTGTGTGTGTGTGTGTGTGTGTGTGTTAGTTACTAGGGGATTGAACCCAGGGGCTTTCTACTTCCAAGATATCCCCCCAGCCCTATTTTATTTTATTTTCTATTTTGAAACAGGGTCTCACTAAGTTGCAGAGGCCTCACTAAGTTGCTGGGCTGGCCATGAACCTGTGATCCTCCTGTCTTAGCCTTCCAAGTCCTGAGATTATAGGTGTGTACTACCACACCCAGCTGTCATTGGTATTTTGATGAGCATTACATTGAATCTATAGATCACTTTTGGTAATATGGCTATTCAATAATATTATGCTTTTCCATGAACACGGGACGTCTTTCCATCTTCTAGTGTCTTCTTCAGTGTTCTATAATTTTTATTGTAGAAGTCTTTTACTTCCTTGATTGGATTTATACCTAGGTATGTTTTCTGAGGCTATTTTGAATGGATTTTACCTGATTTCTTTTTGGCAAGTTCATTATTGGTGGATAGAAAAACAGTTGCTTTTCATATGTTGATTTTGTATCCTAATACTTTGTTGAACTTGTTTATTAGCTCTAGAAGTCTTCTGATGGATCTTCTTGGATCTTCTATGTATAGGATCATATCATCTGCAAATAGTGATAATTTGACTTGTTCCTCTCCTATTTGTATCCCTTTTATTTCCTTCTCCTGCCTAATTGCTGTGCCTAAAATTTCAAGTACTAAATTGAATAGGACAGCCGGGCGTGGTGGCACATGCTTGTAATCCCAGTACTTGGGAGGCTGAGACAGGAGGATCGCAGGCTCCTGGCCAGCCTCAGCTACTTAGTGAGCCCTTCTGCAACTTAGTGAGATCCTGTTCCAAAATAAAGAACAAAAAAATAGTGCTGGGGATGTATCTTAGAGGTAGACTGTCCCTGGGTTCAATCCCCAGTACCGCAAAAAATAAAATAAAGAATAAAAAATAAGGCTGGGGGTGTAGCTTGGAGGTAGAATGCCCCTAGGTTCAATCCCCAGTACTGCAAAAAAAAAAGTAAATTGAATAGGAATGGTAATAATGGACATCCTTGTCCTGATTTTTAGAGGAAATTCTTTCAGTTTCCCCCCATTAAGAATTATGTTGACTTTGAGTTTGTGATATAGCATCCATGAAGTTAGGGTAAGTTTTTTCTATCCCCAGTTTCTTCAGTGTTTTTATCATGAATGGGTACTGAATTTTGTTGAAGCCTTTTTCTGCATCTCTTGAGACGATTATTATTTTTGTCCTTGATTCTATTTATGATTTATATGTGGTGAACAATTCTTGCATCCTTGGAATGAACTCGATCATGATGTACGATCTTCTTAATGTGTTGTTGAATACAGTTTTTCCAGTATTTTATTAAATGTTTGTTGGGCCAGCTGGCTGTGGTGGTGTACATCTGTAATCTCAGTACTTGGGAGGTGGAGACAGGAGGATCACAGGTCTGAGGACATCCTCAGTAATGTAGCAAGACTCTCAGCAATCTGAGATCCTGTGTCAAAAGCCAAAAATAAAAAAAGGGGAGGGGGGCTTGTGGTATAGCTCAGAGATAGAATGCCCCTAGGTTCAATCCCTAGTAACACACACACACACACACACACACACACACACACACACACAAGTATTGTGCCAGACAAAGTGGTGCATGCTTGTAGTCTCACTACTTGGGAGGCTGAGTCGGGAGGATTTCAGGTTCAAGACCAGCCTCAGCAATTTGGTGAGACCCTCAGTAACTTAACGAGACCCTATTTCAAAATAAAAAGGGCTGTGGGTGTGGCTTGGAGGTAGAATGCCCCTGGTTCAATCCTTTGTAGCACACATACACATACCAAAATTATTGCTTCTATCTTTATCAGGGATATTGGTCTGTTTTCTTTCCTTGATTTTGCATATCTGGTTTTGGATCAGGGTGCTACTGGCTTCACAGGATGATTTGGGAAGTTTCCTACCCCTTTCTATTTCATGAAATAATTTGAGGAGCATTTACATTAGTTCCTCTTTAATGGTTTGGTAGAATTCAGCTGGGAATCCATCTGTCAGGCTTTTCTTTGTTGGAAGCTTTTTTATGACTGTTTCAATCTCATTTCTTGCTTATTGATATATTTAGAGTTTCTATATCCTTTTCATTTAATTTAAGTAAGTTGTATATGTCTAGATATTTGTCAATTTCTTCTAGATTTTCCAATTAACTACAATATAAGTTTTCAAAATAGTCCCTAATGATCCTCTGGAATTCCAAGTTATGTGTGGTGATACCTCCCTTTTCATCTCTAGTTTTATTTGGGTCTTCTTTTTCTTTCTTTTGGTTAGGTTTGTGAAGGGTTTATCAATATTGTTTATCTTTTCAAAGAACCAAGTCTTTGTTTCATTGATCCATTGTATTTTTTAATCCTCTATTTCATTAACTTTGGCTCTGATCTTAATTATTTCCTGCCTCATACTGGCTTTGGAGTTTGTTCCTATTTCTCTATTAGCCTTCAAATGTACCATTAGGTTATTTATTTAGGATCTTTCGCTTACCTTTTAATGTGGGCACTCAATGATATAAACTCTTCTCTTAAAACCACTTTCATAGTGTCCCAAAGATTTTAGTATGCAGTATATCTATTTTCATTTGATTTTATGAATTTTTGGTACTAGGGATTGAATCCACTGACATTGCTACCTCCCAGCTACACCCCCAGCAGCCCTTTTTATTTTTTATTTTGAAACAGGGTCTCACTAAGTTGATGAGGGCCTCACTAAACTGCTGAGGCTGGCCTTGAACCTGAGATCCTCCTGTCTCAGCCTCCCAAGTACTGGGATTACAGGCCTCAGCCACCACACTCAGCTGATTCTATGAATTGTGTATGTGTGTCTGTGTGTGTGTGTGTGTGTGTGTGTGTGGTGCTGGGAATTGAACCCAGGTACATTCTACCTCCAAACTATACCCCCAGCCCATTTTCATTTTTTTTTTTTTTTGCGGAACTGGGGATTGAATGCGGGGGTGTTCTACCTCCGCACTACACCCCCCTGCCCTATTTTTTATACTTTATTTTGAAACCGGGTCTCACGAAGTTGCGGAGGGCCTCACTAAGGAGAGAGAGAGAGAGAGAGAGACAGAGAGAGACAGAGAGAGAGCTGAGGCTGGCCGCGAACCCGGATCCTTCGGTCTCCGCCTCCCAAAGTACTGGGATTACAAGCGTGCGCCACCACGCCCGGCCCCATTTTCATTTTTTATTTGGAAACAGGGTCTCTCCAAGTTGCTGAGGTATGAATGTTTTTAAAATTCCCTTATTTCTTCTATGATCCAGTCCTCATTCAAAAGTATAATGTTCAATTTACATGTATTTATTTTGGTACTGGGGATTGAACCCAGGGGCATTCTACCTCTGAGCTATACCCCCAGCACACTTTTTTTTATACTTTTATTGGTACATTATAGTCTCACATCAAAATGTAGTTCATAGTGATAGTGACATACATGCACACAGCACTTGGTGAGCTTTCCCCTGGCTCCATCCCCACTCCTCCTTCCACCTTCCCTATACAGGGTACTGAGATTGACATTGATATTCTCACATATGTACATAATGTCAGTGGGAAGGATTCCTTCACTGATCCTCCCTCTCCCTTCCCCCTTTTCCTAGACCACCTCTCTGGCTCCACTGGAGTTCCTCCTCCATTATCTGCAGTCCCTCTGGTATCCTGATTACTTCCTAGCTTCTGCATATGAGAGAAAACATATGACTCTTCAGTTTCTGTGACTGGCTAATCTCACTTAATGTTCTCCAGGTCCATCCATTTTCCTGCAAATGATATTATTTTGTTCTTCTTTATTGCTGAGTAGAATTCCATTGTGTGTATATCCCATAATTCTGTAATACATTCATCTGTTGATGGACACCTAGGTTGGTTCCATGTTTGGCTATTGTGAATTGTGCTGCTATGAACATGGATATGCACATATTACTATAATTTTCTAATTTTAGTCCCTTTGGAAAGATATCCAGGAGTGGTATAGCTGGATCATATGATGAATCCATTCCCAATTTTCTGAGGAATCTCTACACCGATCTCCATAGCAGCTGCACTAATTTGCAATCCCACCAACAGTGTAGAAGAGTTCCAATTTCTCCACATCCTAGCCAGCATTTATTGTTGTTTTAATTCTTGATGATTGCCATTCTAATTGGGATTAGATGGAATCTCAGTGAGTTTTGATTTGCATCTCCCTGATTGCTAATGATGTTGAACATTTTTTTGTGTATTTATTGGCCATTTGTATCTCTTGTGAAGTGTCTATTTAGTTCAGTTGCCCATTTCTTGATTGGGTTATTTGTCTTTTTTAAAGTCTTTAAAGTTCTTTGTATATTCTAGATATTAGTCCTCTATCAGAGGGATAGCTGGCAAAGATCTTCTCCCATTCTGTGGGCTTTCTTGTTAGACTCTGGATGGTTTCCTTTGATTAGGAAAAACTTCTTAGTTTAATGCCATCTCATTTATTAATTATTGTTTTAATTTTCTGAGCTTTGGGGGTCTGAGCTTGAGGAAGTTTCTACCTGTGCCTATATGTTGGAGTGTTGGACCAATGTCCTCCTCTAGTAACTTCAAAGTCTCTGGTCTAATTTCCAGGTCTTTGATCCATCTTGAGTTGACTCCTGTGCAGGGCGAGAGGTGAGGATTTAATTCCATTTTTCTACAAATGGATAACCAGTTTCACCAACACCATTTGTTGAAAAGGCTGTCTTTTCTCCAACATATGTGTTTGGCACCTTTATCAAAAATCAACTGGTGAAGGCCGGGCGTGGTGGCGCACGCTTGTAATCCTAGTACTTTGGGAGGCGGAGACCGGAGGATCCGGGTTCGCGGCCAACCTCAGCGCGCATGCACGCGCGCACGATCGATCGATTGATCGATCGATCTATCTCCTCTCTCTCTCTCTCTCTACCTAGCGAGACCCTCCGCAACTTCGTGAGACCCGGTTTCAAAAATAAAGCATAAAAAAAATAGGGCCGGGGGCGTAGCGCGGAGGTAGAACGCCCCTGCATTCAATCCCCAGTACCGCAAAAAAAAAAAAATCAATTGGTGAGATTCTTGTGAAGCCAGCAACTACAGACCATCGTCAAAAGCAGTCAACTCCAGACCATGATGAAGCTCAAGTCGAACCAGACCCGCATCTATGACAGCACAGCTACAAGAAGCATGCTGTGTAGCCGGGCATGGTGGCACAAGCTTGTAATCCCTGTACTTGGGAGGCTGAGACCGTAGGATCCGAGTTCGCGGCCAGCCTCAGCCACTTAGTGAGGCCCTCCGCAACTTAGAACATGGGCTGGTGAGCCACAGACCATATCCAGGAGCACCCCAGCACTAATGACATGGGTGGGTGTGCCATGGCCCCGCCCCAGAACATCTCAGCACTGAGGACACGGGCAGTGAGCCATGGCCCCGCCCATGAGCATCCTAGCACTGTGGATGTGGGTGGGTGAGCCACAGCCCTGACCCCAGAGCATCCCAGCACTGAGGACATGGGTGCATGATCCACAGCCCCACCCAGGAGGGACTCCAGACAAAGATGGAGAAAACCTCAGATGAGTAAAGAAGGCAACCTAACTGAGGGAGATGGGAGGGAGTAAGGGGGAAGCACCCTAATGCACAGAACGTACATACACAAATATATCAAAGTAACTACTATGCTGAGCACGAGAAGGAGGGAGGGGGGAGGTAATGGGCATGGGAATAGGGGGAGGGCTAATTGACTGATGTGTGCATGAATACTTTTACCACCCTGAAACCCATCAAGATGTATGATTACAATGCACCAATAAAAAAAATAATGAAAAAAATAATACTTGCATCCCTCCCTCCCCGAGCCTGATACTTGGCAAGTGATTAATTAACAATGAGTCTTAGCCCAGCATGGTGGTGCATGCCTGTAATCCCAGTATATGGGAGGCTGAGACAGGAGCATCGCAGGTTCAAGGCCGGCCTCAGCAACATACCAAGACTCTCAGCAACCTATCAAGACCTTGTTTCAAAGAAACATTGGGTCTTGGTTGAGGGAACTTACCCTGTCAGGATTTTTTACACTTAAGTGAGACCTGAGTTTCATTCATTCTTGAAAAGACACTGAACCTGGGCGTGGTGATGGCATGCGCCTGTAATACCAGTACTTGGGAGGCTGAGATAGGAGAATCACAGGTTCGAGGACAGCCTCAGCAACATAGCAAGACTCTCAGCAACCTAGTGAGATGAGACCCTGTTTCAAAAGAACAAAAAATAAAAAGGTCTGGGGGTGTAACTTGGAGGTAGAGTGCCTCTGGGTTAAATCCCTGTACCACCAAAAAAAAAAAGGAGAAAAAATTAATTAGCTATAAGTGTGTGGGTTTATTTCTGTATCTTCTATTCTGTTCCATTGGTCTCTGTGTCTGTTTTTGTGCCAACACCATGCTGTTTTCTTATTACTGTAGCTCTGTAGTATAATTTGGATCAGGAATTGGGATGCTTCCTGCATGGTTCGAGAATTGCTTTGGCTATTCTGGGTCTTTTGTTTCTCCATATGAAATTTATGACTGAATATTTTAGGTCTGTGAAGAATGGTATTGGTATTTAAGAGGACTTGTATTAACTCTGTAGATCACTTTTGGTAGAATGGCCATTTTGATAATATTTATTCTGCCTATCCAAGAGCAAGGGAGATCTTTCCATTGTCTAAGATCTTCAGTTTCTTTCTTTAGTGTTTTATAATTTTCATTGTAGAAGTCTTTTACCTCCTTGGTTAGATTTATTGCTAGATATTGTATTGTTTTTGAGGTTACTGTGAATGGAATTGTTTTCTGGATTTCTTTTTCAGAGGTTGGCATATAGAAAAGCTACTGATTGTGTGTGTGTGTGTGTGTGTGTGTGTGTGTGTGTGTGTGTGTGTTAATGGGGATGGAACCCAGGGACATTCTACCTCCAAGCTACAACCCCAGCCCTATTTTATTCTTTCATTTTGAAACAGGGTCTTACTAAGTCGCAGATGGCCTAAGTTCCTGAGGCTGGTTGTGAACTTGCGATCCTCCTATATCAGCCTCCCAAGTACTCAGATTACAAGCATGCTCCACCACACCCAGCTTACTGATTTTTTTTACATTGATTTTGTATTCTGCTACTTTGCTGAATTTGTTAATCAGCTGTAGAAGTCTCTTGGCTGAGTTTTTTTGGGTCTTCTAAATATAGGATCATGTCATCTGCAAATAGAGATAATTTCAGTTCTTCTTTTCCTATTTGAATTCCTTTCATATACTTATCTTATTGCTCTGGCAAGAGTCTTGAAGACTATATTGAAAAGGAGGGTGATGGCACCATTTTCTTGTTCCTGACTTTAAAGGGAATTCCCGCAGTTTTCCCCCATTCAATATGATGCTGGCTTTGGGTTTATTGTACATTGCCTTTATGATGTTGAGGTAAGTTTCTTCTATTCTGATTTTCTGCAGTGTTTTTTTTTTTTAACACGAATGGGTGTTGGATTTTGTCAAATGCTTTTTCAGCATCTATTGAGATGATCATGTGATTTTTGTCCTTCATTCTATTTATGTGGTGGATAACCTGTATTGATTTGTGTATTTTGAACCAGCCTTACATCCCTGGGATGAAACCAGCTTGGTCATGGTGTACGATTTTTTTTTTTTTATGTGGTTTTGAATGTGTATTACTAGTATTTTGTTTAGAATTTTTTTTTCTTTTTGGCGGTACCGGGGATTGAACCCAGGGGCGTTCTACCTCCGAGTTACACCACTGGCCCTATTTTTTATCCTTTATTTTGAAACCAGGTCTCACGAAGTTGCGGAGGGCCTCACTAATTAGCTGAGGCTGGCCACGAACCTGGATCCTCTGGTCTCCGCCTCCCAAGTAGTGGGATTACAAGCGTGCGCCACCACGCCTGGCCATTGTTTAGAATTTTTGCATCTATGTTCATCAATGATATTGGTCTATAATTTTTGAGGTATCTTTATTTGGTTTTGGTATTAAGGTGATACAGGCCTCATATAAGGAATTTGGAAGGATTTCATCTCTTTTGATTTCATGGAATAACCTATGAAGTATTGGGTTTAGTTCTTCTGTAAAGGTTTTCTAGAATTCAGCTGGGAATTCATCTGGACCTGGGCTTTTCTTTGATGGAAAGCTTTTTATTGCTGTTTCTAATCTCTTTGCCTGCTATTGGTTGGTTTAGGTTTTCTATATCCTCTTGGTTCAATTTAGTAGGTTGCATGTGTCTAGAAATCTATTTCTTATATGTTTTCCAGTTTATTGGAGTATAAATTTCCAAAATAGTTTCTGATGATCTTCTGGATTGCCCTACTATCTGTGGTGATGTCTCCTTTTTCATTTTTTGATTTTAATAATTTGGGTTGATTCTTTTTTTCCCATTCATTCTGTATATCCAAGCTACACCCCCAGCCCTTTTATTTTTTATTTTGAAAAAGGGCCTAAGTTGCTGAGGCTGGCCTCCAACCAACAATCCTCCTTTGAGCCTCCCAAGTACTGGAATTAAGGTGTGTGCAACTGTGCCCAGTATCTTTCATTCTTTTGAAAAGAACTGGAACAAGAGATTGCTGTACTGGGTTTCTGTACAGTAGTATATTCTTTCATGTATTCATGATTGAAATGATGGAAGACATTATCACACGTTTTACATTCAGAGGATTATTCTCTAATGTGAGTCCTTTCATGTTTATACAAGGAACTGGGACACTTGAAGGCTCTCCCACATTCATTACATTCATGAGTTTTCTCTCCTGTATGAGTTCTTTCATGTCTTCAAAAGGAATTGGAACGACTTAAGACTTTCCCACACTGCTTACATTCATAGGGTTTCTCGTTCATGTATTCTAGCATAACTGGAACTACTGAAGGCTACCCCACATTCCTTACATTTATAAGGTCTGGCTCCAGTGTGTGTTATCATGTGCCTTTGAACATTTTTGAGATAAGAGAATATTTTCCCACATTCCTTACATTCATAGTGTTTCTCTCCAGTTATGTTTTCATAGGCATTCGAATATAATCAAAACAACTGAAGACTTTCCCACACTGCTTACATTCATAGGGTTTGTCTCCAGAGTGAGTTGTTTCATGATTTTGAGAACTGAGACACTTAAAGCCTTTACCACGTTGTTTACATTCATTGGGTTTCTCTCCCATGTGAGTTCTTTCATGTATATGAAATAAACGGATAATTAAATGTTTTCCCACATACCTCACATTTATATGGTCCATCTTCACTGTGTATTACCATGTGCCTTTGAATACTTTCTAGAAAACAAAACATTTCCCCACACTGTTTACATTCATAAGGCTTCTCTCCAGTGAGTTCTTTTGTGTATTTGAATGTAACTGGAACAACTGAAGGCTTTCCCACATTGCTTGCATCCATAGGGTTTCATTTTGTTATGAGTTCTTTCATGTATCTTAATATAACTGGAACACCTAAAGGCTTTCCCGTGTTGCTTACATTCATAGGGTTTCTCCCTCATGTGAGTCTTTTCACAACTTTGAATGGAACTGAGCAACCTTAAGCCTATATCACATTGTTCATGTTCAGAGTCTCTCTCCATATTCCTGGTACTCATATGGTCTGTGTCCAGAGTCAGATATGATGTGCCTGTTAAGGGATGGCTGACTAATGGCTACATCCCCATACAGGCAGCTTTCACATGATTTTACTTCAGAAGTTTTCTGGTTCATTATATGATCTGAAGTCCAGCTGAAGATTTCTCCAAGTGAACTATCTCCTTCCTGTTCACAGAGTGTTTCTATCACTTGGCTGCTTCCATTTCTCCATTTTTGTACTCATCTTCAATGTTCTGGTCTTCCCATTTTATTCAGTGGCTAAGTTCCTGAAGGTTTCCAGCATCAAATCTCTGAAGAGCTTCTTTTGGATGAGAGCCCACTCACCACTCCTGGGTGAAGTTCCCAGTCACATCCTTAAAGGCCACTGACTCCTTAGGCTGTCTTCTAGGTGATGACCCAGGGGTGGATATTCTCAAGACACTCCAAGACATCTCACTGCTGTGGGCATCCTGGGTCAGATGCAAATAGTTCATTTCCCAGCTTCTGGGATCACCTGGTGCCCTCCTTAGGCTCCTGGGTTGAGCAGAGGTCATAATGTACCTAAGGGTGACGATCCCAGTGACGCTCACAGCAGTGGAATCTGACTCTTTCTTTTGGTTAGGTTGGCTAAGGGTTTATCAATCTTGCTAATCTTTTCAAAGAACCCCAGCTTTTTGTGTTGTTGATCTTTTGTATTGGTTTTTTTTTTTTTTTTTTTTTTTTTTTTTTTTTTTTTTTTTTTTTTTTTTTTTTTTTGTTCTCTATTTCATTGATTTCTGCTTTGGGATTAGACTGTTTCTGTTTTTCCAGGTCCTTGAGGTGTGTCATTAGGTTGTTTATTTGGTGACTTTCTGTTTTTCTTATGTGGGCACTCAGTGCTATAAATTTTCCTCTTAAAACCACCTTCAAAGTGTCCCATGGATTTTGGTATGTTGTGTCTCTATTTTTATTTAATTCTAGGATTTTTTTATTTCTCCCCTTATGTCTTCTCTGATCCAGTCCTCATTCGAGAGTCTATCATTCAGTCTTCATGTATTTATGTAATTTCTTTTGGTCTCCCTGTTGTTGGTTTCTATTTTCATGTTTATTATGGTCTGAAAAACTGCAAGGAATTTTTTAGATTTTTTGAATTTGTTTATATTTGCTTTGTGTCCCAGAATGTGGTCTATTTTGGAGAAGGTTCCATGAGCAGCTGAGAAGAATGTGTATTCAGCTGTCAATGGTTGAAATCTTCTGTATATGTCTATTAGGTTCATTTGGTTTATAGTGTTCCCTAGGTCTGAAGAGTCTTTACTCATCTTTTTTTTTTTTTTGTGGTACTGGGGATTGAACCCAGGGGCATTCTACCTCCGAGGTACACCCCCAGCCCTATTTTTACCCTTTATTTTGAAACCAGATCTCACTAAGTTGCGGAGGGCCTCACTAAGTAGCTGAGGCTGGCCACGAACCCAGATCCTCTGGTCTCCGCCTCCCAAGTACTTGGATTACAAGTGTGTGCCACCACACCCAGCCTTTACTCATCTTTTGCCTGGAAGATTGATCTAGTGGTGTGAGCAGTGTGTGCCTCCTGTATTTGGATGTTCATCTCTTTCTCATGGCTTGGATTATTTTCTATTATTATTTCCCTGAAAAGTTTCGCCGTGCCATTATCCTGTATTTCAGATCCCTCTTTGACTCAAGACTCTTAATGTTGTCCAGAGTTCTTGTATATTCTGATATGGTTGCTCATTTTCCTTTCTTTAATATATCTGAATATTCAAGACTGGCCACTTTGTCCTTCAGCTCTGAGACTCTGTCTTCTACATGGTCTACTCTATTGGAGGGACTTTTGATTGAATTTTTTATTTGGTTTGTTGTGCCATTCATTTTCAAGACTTCTATTTGATTCTTTTTCAACATTTCTATCTTTATTGAGCTTCCATTCATGTTCTATACCAACTTCCTTGATTCATTAGGTTTTTTTTTCTGTATTCTTTTGGAATTCACTGATATTTTAAATATTTATTTATTTAGTGGTACCGGAGATTGAACCCAGGGGCATTCTAATTCTGAACTACACTCCCTGCCCTATTTTATTTATTTTGAAATAGGGTCTCCTTAAGTTACCAAACACTGGCCTCAAACCTGTGATCCTCCTCTCAGCCTATCAAGTACTGGGATAATAGGCATGTGCTACTGCACCTGGCTCTCGTTGATCTTTTTTATAATCATTCTTTTGAATTATTTATCCAGTATTTCTTTTCCTTCCTTTCTGCCTTTCCTTCTTTATGTGATAATGGGTATCAATCTCAGGGGCATTTACTACTGAGCTAACATCCCCAGCCTTTTTAAAAAAATTTTTTTTTAATTTTGAGACAGGGTCTCACTAAGTTGCCCAGGCTGGCCTTGAATTTGAAATCCTCCTGGCCCTGCCTCCCAAACTGCTGGGATTACAGGTGTGTGCCACTGTGCCTAGCTGTTATTTATTCAGTATTTTGTCCACTTCGGTATCTTTGGAGTTGGTTGCTGGTGAATTAAAAAGCTTAGGAGGCATCATGCTACCTCTTTTTCATATTTCTTTTATTTTTGTGTTGAGATTTATGCTTCTGTTGAGATGGATTCTCTTCCACTTCTATGTGTGGGCCTTTTTAGGGCACAGTCTTCTTTTAGCAAAGTGTTCTGAGATGTCCATTGTTGAATATTTCCAAGTGGGTTTTGCAGCATAGTTTCTCTGCTAATTCTTTGCTGATGGTTAGTGTACTTTCACACAGTGTGTACTGTGTTGGAGTCAACAATCCCATTTTCTCTGTAGGTCTAATAGGAGTGGGGCCCTTCCTGTAGGTCAGGCATTGGTGTTGTATTACAACAATGAATATGGGGTGCACCCTCTGTGACTGCTAGACTTCACGACTACATACATTTGTGTGTGTGTGTGTGTGTGTGTGTGTGTGTGTGTGTGTGTGTGTGGTACTGGGGATGGAACCCAGGGGCATTCTACCTCCAGGCTACACCTCCAGCCCTGTATTATTCTTTTACTTTGAAACAGGGTCTCATTAAGTTGCAGATGCCTCACTAAGTTGCTGAAGCTGGCCGCGAACCTGGGATCCTCCTGTCTCAGTCTCCCAAGTACTGGGATTACGAGCATGCATCACCATGCCCACTCATGACTCCATACATTCCAAAAGGGTATGGGAGCAATCTAGACTGAGGCACCTCAGAGGTGTGGTGTCTCCAGTCTGTGTGTTGTTTCTCTCTGCTATGGCTGTAGGAGTGGACATAGGTGGACCCTTAGGGGCCTGCTCAGTCATTCCTACTTGGTGCCTGGTTGTCAGTCTGGGGGTCTTCTCTCCCCTATTCTTTGTGTTAAAATGTTGCTGAGGTTTGAGTGGGGTTAGGTTGTGTGTGGAGCAAGGTGTGCTGTCTCTTAGCTGGGTTGGGGTGTAGCTCAGGAGCAGAGTATCTGCCCTGTGAACTCATAGTGTCACATTAGATCCCCAGCACCTAACAGAAAAGCGGGAAATAAGTGAACTACATACAGCATTAAAATAAATACTCGATGCCTACTCTGACATCTACCACACCAATAACCACAAAAAAGGAAATGGTGGAGTCAGCAATTAACAACAGCAACAACAAACAGCCTTGCACAGATATAGTGTTAAAACACCAGGTGTTAACCACCATGTCCACAGTACTAATAACTGCAACAGCATGAATGGTAGGGGCAGAAATTACATAGACTAACTAGTTCTAAAGGATGGTAAAAATACAGTTAACAGAAAAAAAGTCAGCTGTGGTAGCCCATGCCTGTAATCCTAGGGCTTGGGAGGCTGAGACAGGAGGATTGCAGGTTCAAGGCTAGCCTCAGTAACTTAGCAAGACCCTGTTTCAAAATAAAAGGGGGGGTGTTGGAGGTGTAGCTCAGAGGTAGAACACCCCTGGGTTTCACCCTGGTACTACGAAAAAAGCAAAACAAGAGAACAAAAACAAAGACAAAACAGAAAATAAAATGAGGTAGGAAGGCAAAAGAAAGTTTAGAATATTCAAAAGGTAAAAAGAAAGCAGAAGAGAGGTAGCAAGTGAAGGGAAAAAATAAAGAAAAGGGAAATCAAAAAAGAGAGAACAAGAGGATTTGACTACTAGAGGGAGAACAAAGGAGAGAAACAGTATGAGAGAAACATTAACAAAAATGAGGTAGAAGAAATAAAGATAGAATGGAGTCAAACAGGGAAGGGACTGTCACTTTAAATCTTAAAACTCCACACATGCCCTCACCATCACTCCCCAGGCCTATTTTCCTACAGGCCTAAATTCTCAAAAGGACCAATAAATTTTAGACTACTATAAGCTCAGTTAACTAGTTCCTATATACTTTATCTTACAGAACATATTTTTATTTATCTCGATATTAAGGATTGAACCCAGGGGCTACCTCTGAGCTACACCCCCAGCCCTTTATTTTGAAACAGGGTCTCACAGGTGCTGAGGCTGGCCTCGAATCTGCGATCCTCCTGTGTTGGCCTCCCAAGCCTGGGATTACAGGTGTGCGCCGCCTGAGACCCAAAAGTGTCTCGCACCCTCAACTCCCTTTCCTATTGAGTATATATCTGCTCTGTTGTTTTGCTTTCTTAAATAAATCTCTGCTCGTGCCTCTTTGACATGCCCTGAAATTCTATTCTGTGGTGTAAGTCAAGAACCTGCCAGGGCTGAGGTGAGGTTCCCTTCTCTCTTCTGGGGACTTCCTCAGACTCCATTTAGTGAGAAAAACAAAATAACAAAAAGATAATTAAAAAAAGAAAAAAGATAAAAAGAAACAAATATGTATATACATGAATCAATCAGCAAATACAACACGAACAACAATATCATAATGAAAAAATGAAATGATTCTCTCCACTGAGGTGGTCAAAACTGTGGACAAGGATGGACATTCACTGCTCATGCCAAACTGTGCTTTGTTTCTCCCTGGGCTGTGCCTCTTTCAATCACGTTGGGCCTGGTGCTCCTGAGGCCCCTGGGAATGTGCTGGCTGGGGCAGGGTGGCAATATTACCCTGCGTTCCCTCAGCAGCAAGCTTCAGCATGAGCTCCTCGGGATGGCTCCCCCCTCAGCTCTCTGCTTGCAAGTTGAGAAACATGAAGTGCTTTTCAAACACCAGCTCACGGTGCAGCCAGATCCAGCTAATTCACCGTCTTCCTGCTCCACAGATGCTTCCACGCCAAATTATGTTGCCCTTACCCTCTGCAGTGACTCCACACTGCTGCTACCGTTGGACTCTGTTCAAAACACCGTAACTTCCGGGTCTGAGTCTCTGACTGTGCAGTATTGAATTCCCTCCATCATTCGTCTTGCTGAGAAGCAGTCTTCTTGCTACTTCAATTCTGAGCCACTGGGCAACTGAAAAGTACAGCCTTACTCTACTTCATCTTTGTCCTCATGAGTTTTTTGTTTTTGTTTTTTTACTGGGGATTGAATCCAAATCCAGGGGCATTCTACCTCTGAGCTATACCCCTAGTCCTATTTTTTAGAAAAATTTGAAACAGTCTCACTAAGTTGCAGAGGGCCTCACTAAGTAGCTGAGGCTGGCCGTGAACCTGCGATCCTCCTGTTTCAGCCTCTCAAGTACTGGGATTACAAGTGTGCGCCACCACAGACTCTACTTTCAATGTAGAGATCAGACAGGAAAAGGGCCAGAATGGCTTGGGGAGAATATTTTAATAATATTTTGCAATAGTTTAAATAAGAGAAGTGATTAGAAGTGGAAACAAAACAAGTGAACAGTTGCAAGAGCCATTCTGCGAACGTTAGTTTGGGGAGGTGACACTGAGACAGGGAGCAATGCAAGAGGACCATGTCTGGGGACAGGAGAGGAAGACTGTGGGCTTAGTCCTGGACAAGTTGAGTTGTGGTGGACTTTCAGACATCTAAGTGGGAACTTCAAGGAGGCAGTATGGAGATTTTGGAGAAGACCAATATTCAACTGGGCCTCAGTAGCATGTCACAGAGAATCGTTGGAAATGTGAGCATTTTATCTTTGCACAGAATAAAGGGAATTTGGTGTGAATAGAGAACTTTGGGCTGAGACTTAAAAACTGAAATATTTAATGACTAGGGAGAAATATGTGCTAGAAAAAAAGAACAAAATATTGGGGAGGATCTAGGGAGAATGAGAGGCAGCAGTGGAGAACGAAATAAGAGGGAAACTGTGGTATTATGCAAATCTAGAGGAGAAGGGTCAAGCGTCTAATGTTTCTGAGAATCTAGATAAAGACAAAAATTATCCATTCAATTTAGTGACATTTAAGCACTGGGGATTCTTCAAGACTTTTATGGAGCAATGGGGGCAAATGAGAGATTGAAGTAATGGAAAGAGTGGAGGAGTGATTCCTCATTGGGTTTCTAAGCTGAAAGTGTGCTGAGGAAGTCTCTCTTTGCCACCTCTCCCCACTGAAATAGGAAAAGGTCATTTACTAAGAGTAAGGGAGAAGGGGGTAGAGTGAAGTCTGAATAGTCAAATAGAAGCTTCGAGTTGATGATAATGAATTTAGATACACTGAGTTGAAATTTTTTGCATGCTCCAAATGCTCTGATGTAGTCCTAAAGCAATGGACTGCAGTCTCAGATACCGTGTACATCTATCATTGGCTTGTGTGTGTGTGTGTGTGTGTGTGTGTGTGTGGTGGTGGTTCTGGGGATTGAACCCAGGGACATTTTACCTCCGCACGCTACACTCCCAGTCCTTTTCACTTTTTATTTTGAAAGAGGGTCTGGTTAAGTTGATGAGGCTGGCTGAACCTGAGATCCTTCTGTCTCAGCCTCCCAAGTACTGGTATTACAGGTGTGTGCTACCATATCTGGCCACTGTTTTTTATTTACCCATTATGACTGTTTTTCTCCCAGTAAACTGGGAGCAAATACTGTATTTCAATTGATTTTGTGTGCGCCACCACACCCAACTATACTTGCAACAATCTTTTAAAGAAAATGTACCCTAGGTGCTATAAATGTTGATCACCTACCTAGGACTATTCCGTGTATTTTATATAAATTAATTCATCTAAGTCATTCAATAACCCACCAAGGTAGGTACTATTACTGTTTTCCATTTTCCAGATGAAGAAACTGAAGCATATACAGATGAAATAACTTTAAGCAGTGGAGCCAAGATTTGAAGCTAGCTAACCTATCAAAAGGATCACTGTATGAATTTGTACCCAAGGCTTTTGCAATAACCAACAGTCTAATAATGGGTAAACCACCATAGTGATTATCAGAAATGCTTAGAGTGGGAATAAATAAAACTGAGGAGGGCATTCCTTGTGTTTACTTCTAATTATTTCTAGCAACTAAAAATTTGTATAATTGCTATCCAAGCAGAAGATTATGTAATTGTTATCTTAATCTATGAATAGTGTAACATCAATAAGCCAAAGCATTCTGATTTTATACTATAGCTTAACTGACCAAAGTAGCAATCACTTATCTTTATGGTTTGGATTCTTTCTTTGTTAAAAAAATCTATTGTGGTAATGGGAAGTTCTTTCAAAAAATGAATTGCACCAATAGTTATTAGAGGACATTAGGTTACCTCTGCTTCGTAGTACACAAAACTGGTATTTGAAAACACACAAAGAGCTGGTTAATTACAGCTACTTGGGAGGCTAAGGCAGGAGAACCAAAAGTTTAAGGCCAGCCAGGACAATTAGCAAGACCTTGTCTGAAAATAATAAAAAGGCCTGGGGACTAGCTCACTGACAGGGTGCCCCTGGGTTCAATCCCTAGTACTGAAACAAACAAACAACAAAAAACCCTGGAGGATTCATTACCATATCCTAAGGAATATCAGATATGTAGATCTAACATGGGGTAACATGTCAGAAGTGTGGAAAAGGAAATAAGGAAATGATCATTATCTGGCAAGTATCTTTCCTTCTTATAAAAAGCTTTCTAGCCCAGCGTGGTGACGCATCTTGTAATTCTAGTACTTGGGAGGCCGAGACTGGAGGATCACAGGTTCAATGACAGCCTCAGCAATTTAGTGAGGCTCTCAGCAAACTAGTGAGACCGTTTCCAAATAAGAAATTTATTTATTTATTTTGTCGTACCGGGGATTGAACCCAGGGACATTCTACCTCCGAGCTACACCCCTGACCCTATTTTTTATACTTTAATTTGAAACTGTGTATCACGAAGTTGTGGAGGGCCTCACTAATTAGCTGAGGCTGGCCGCAAACCCAGATCCTCCGGTCTCCGCCTCCCAACTACTGGGATTACAAGCGTGCGCCACCACGCCTGGCCTCCAAATAAGAAATTTAAAAAACCGGTCTGGGGATGTAGCTCGGAGGTAGAATCCCTCTGGGTTCAATTCCCAGTACCACAAAATAAATGAATAAATAAAATAAAAAACTTTCTAAGCCTCAGATGCAATGAGGCAAATTATAAATTTCAAATTGAAAAAGACTTTTAGAATTGCTGCAATCAGTTCATCTGAGAAGTTGCATCATTTTCACAGAAGTTTATTGAGTGCCCATAGAATTCATGGCACCTTCATGGCATTTACAGAGCTTTGCTTATATGCTGACCTTGCCCTTAAGGAGCTTACAATCTAGTGGAAAGAAGGACGAAGAAACGCAGATGCGACAAAGCAAAGAGTGAATACACTGCAGACTGAAAAATTATCATAAATGTAAAACATACAAAATAAAATGAGAGTTAATGTAGATGGCAAAGACAGTAGATAGTTCTGAAGATATTCCTGACTTCTTGAAGAAGAGAGATATGTAGAATATTCAAGGGACATAGAGTGGAGTTGAGGAGGTCCAGGATGCAAACAAAACACCTTGCTGTTCTCTTTCCTTACTTCCTGCAGCTAGGGAAGATTACAAAATGAATATGGGGATAGAGCTAACTGGGGAAACAAACTTTGCCTTGCTCTTTTAGCACCCCTGATTATGAGCTGACAGACTGGAACAAAGCTACTATTTAGGTAACTTAACAGTATACCTTAGATAATCCTAAACTGGTTGAAGAGGAAAAAAGGGAAAAAACCACTAGTTTTTCTGCACCAGTTCTATGTACACATATAACATTTAACCTTAACTAAAAGGTTAAGGTGATCAAAGCTGCCACTATGCTAAGGACCACTGGACTGAATAGAATAAAGATGTGGCAAAAATGCTAGTTACACAAAGGAGCGCACCTCGAACACTGCATGGGACTCGTTAGGTTGGCAGCAAAGTACACGTTTCTGTAAGCAGCACACTGGCAAGGACAAAGGAAGTGGCTAGAGGTAGGAAACACCACAACAGACGTTAAGTTTTATGCTGAGTTGAAGAGGGGTCAACTCTTAAGAAACAAATATTTAACACTGTAGGAGAGAGAATAAGGTTATCTTGATCCCTGCCCTCCACCGAATTGAGTCAAAATATGGAGTTTCTTTCGAGAGACAAATGCGTTCTTCAGCCACAACCGAGTTGGATAGTATCACTTACTTAAACAGTAGAAAGGTGGGTGGGGATGGTGGCTAAGAGATAGAACATGTGCTCTGTATGCACTAGGACCCTAAATTCAATCCCAGGAACCAAAAAAAAAAAAAAAAAAAAAGTAAAAAGGCAACTATGTACACAGGATGAGAGAAGGGTGGCTAACTGGGCTCCAAACTCAAGAGAAATGAAGAGGACACTGAGGGAATTATGTCAAGGCAAGTAACTGAAGATTGACTGCACCACAAAAGCATGCCCATTTAGTATCACTACAGATTTTTTAACAGGTGTTTCAAAGAATAAAAACAGGCTGGAGGAAATCTTGGGTAAAACTGGAGAGTAACCATAATCCAGGAATTCGTCAGCTATTACTATGCCTGTGTGTGTTGCTGGTGATTAAACCCAGGAATGTTCCACCTCCGAGCTACACCCCCAGCCCCACTTTATTTTGAAACAGGGTCTCGCTAAGTTGTAAGTTGTTGAGGTTGGTCTCAAGTATTTGATACTCTTGCTTGTTCCAGGTACGGGGTATTGCTATACTTTCGATATGGTTGGAGTCTCCCAAGGCTCCATGTGTTGAAACGTAACTCCATTATAAGGTATTAAGAGGATGGAAAATCTTGCCAAGACAGAAGGATTGAAGGTTCGAGACCAGCCTCAGCAATTTAGCGAGGCTGTTTCAAAATAAAATAAAATAAAATGGCAGGGATGTAGCTCAGAAGTAAAATGGTCCTGGGTTCAATCCCCAGTATCATGGGGGGCAGAAGAAAGGAGATGGAATCTTAATCCCACTGTGGTGTTCAGAGGTAGGGCCTTTGGGAACTTACTAGGATTAGACAAAGTCATTAAAATGAAGCCCCCCTGATTAAGTCCAGGTGGCTTTTTAAGAGGGAGAAGATGGGTGTGGTGGCGCACGCTTGTAATCCCAGTACTTGGGAGGCTGAGACAGAAGGATCATTGGTTCAAGGACAGCCTCAGCAAGTAGTGAGATTCTCATCAATCTAGCAAGACCCTCTTTCAAAAAATAAAAATAAAAAAATAGGGCTGGGGGTATAGCTCGGAGGTAGAATGCCCCTGGATTTAATCCCTAGTACGGTACGTGCACGCGCGCGCGCGCGCGCACACACACACACACACACACACCCAAAAGAGGGAGAGACCAGAACACACATGCACTGCCTCAATCTTGCCACGTGATGCTCTGGGCCAATGGACTCTGCCAGCAAAGAGGCCATCACCAGACACAGCCCCCTTGATCTTGGAGCAGAACTGTGTCAAAATATATCAATTTTCTTTAAAACTTAGCCACTCTGAGGTATTCATTTATCAACAGAAAAATCGACTAATACAATTATATAGATCACTCAGCTGCTCTTACCAAGTAGTCGCTGTCAAATTTAAAAACAGCCAGGCATGGTGGCGCACACTTGTAATCCCAGTACTTGGGAGACTGAGACAGGAGGATCGCAGGTTCAAGGACAGTCTCAGCAAGTAGTGAGACTGATCAACCTAGCAAGACCGTTTCCAAATAAAAATAAAATAGGGCTGGGGGTGTAGCTCTGAGCTAGAAAGCCCCTGGATTCAATCCCCAGTACCACAAAAAAAAAAAAGGATAATTTATAAACAGTAGTTTGATATGGACATCCTGAATGAAATTTCTGTAGCTTAAATGGCCTGGATTTAGGATTATTCAAAATTAATGGAACTGCTAGATTAAGTTTTTAGGAAAAAATGTTAACTCTACCTTTCTTTTACGTGATTCATGTGGTAGTTAATAACAAAACGACACCAGGATCAACAGAGTTGCTTCTGATCATATTGTGGTTTTACAAGTCATTTTTTCAGCTTCCTTTATTAAAGAAGTAGCACTGCAGAGCCAGGTGCAGTAGCACAAGTACTAGTTACTTGCGGGTGCTGTGGTGCACACCTGTAATCCTAGTGCTTGGGAAATGGAGACAGGAGGATTGCAGATTTGTGCCAGCCTCAGCAACTTAGCAAGACCCTGTTTCAAAATAATAAATAAAATAGGGCAGGGAGTGTAGCTCAGAGGTAGAATGGCCCTGGGTTCAATCCCCAGCATCACACACACACACAAAAACCAAAACAAGGACCAGCTACTGGGGATACTCAGGCAGTAGGATCACTTGAGCCCAGGAGTTAGAAGCCAGCCTGGGCAACACAGCAACACAGCAAATCGCTATGGACATCAATGCAGGTCTTCATTTGATTTAAAGAAAGCTATCTGGCAACTTTTTATTACTGGACTTTTGGAAGGCTGTGTGCGTGGGTGCGTATGTAGCTGGGGATCAAACCCAGGGCATTGCGCACGCTAGGCATGTGCCTTACCACTGAGCTACAGCTGCCCCCACCCAAAAAAGCAAACTTGATGTGCTTAAAAAGTTTAAAGGTTATTTTTCTTTAAATGTTCAAAATGTCAAATTTGTTAGGCATGAATTTGCTAGTACAGTATCTGGAAATATTGAATCAGATGTCTGGGTAATTTTTGCCCCTTCCAGCATATTAAATTATCTGAAATTTAATGAATTTTGCCAATATAAAGTAAAAACGGAAACTGGGTGGGGTGGTGCAAGCCTGTAATTTCAGTGCTTGGGAGGCAGAAATAGGAGGATTAAAGGTTTGAAGCCAGCCTCAGCGACTGAGACAATAAGAGCGAGGGGCGTAGACTGGAGGCAGAGCGCCACTGGGTTCATTCCCTAACACCAAAAAAGTAAAATTTTAATTGAAGTTTTACATATAAAAAGGTAAATAACCCCCTCCGCAACTTAGTGAAACCGTTTCAAAATAAAAGAATAAAATAGGACTGGGGGTATGGCTCAAAGGTAGAATGCCTCTGGGTTCAATCCCCAGTACCAAAAAAAGGGTAAATAACCCAGTACTTGGGGGGCCGAGACAAGAGGATCACAGGTTTGAGGGCAGCCTCAGCAATTTAGTGAGACCCTGTTTCAAAACAAAACAAAAAGGGCCAGGTGTAGCTTGGAGGTAGAATGCCCCTGGGTTCAGTCTCTAGTACTACAAAAAAAAAAAAAAAAGTAAATAGCCAGGATAGCAGCCAGGCGTGGCAGAGTACCCCAGTAAGCCCTGAACTTGGGAGGCTGAGACAAGAGGATCACAGCTTGGAGGCCAGTGTGGTAACCTTGCAACTGTTACAAAATAAAAAATAAAATAGGGTTGGGGTGTAGTTTAGAGAAAGAAGAATTTGCTCCCGGGGTTCCATCCCCAGTACTAAAAACAAAAAGGTAAACAACTCCAGGTAGTTGCCTTTGACTAAAGCTAAGTGGGTCTGTTAATATACAAGATAGGAAGAACTGTACAAACTTTTGTTTTGCATTGGTTCACAAAATGAATTTATATTACTTCTAGACAATTAAGTGGAAACACTGCATGGTATGGGAGCAGGTATCTGGGCCTTATCTGGACCTTTATAGCTGTGTGATCATTGGGAAATCAATCACCTTCTGACAACTCTTTTTTGGGTTCAGGCACATTCTACCTCCGAGCTACACCCCTAACCCTATTTTTTATTTGGAAATAGGGTCTTGCTAAATTGATGAATCTCACTACTTGCTGAGACTGTCCTCAAAACTGCGATCCTCCTGTTTCAGCCTCCCAAGTTCTAGGATTACAAGCATGCACCACCATGCCTGGCTCACCTTTGACAACTCTTACTGTTTGAAAGGGAGGACTGGGACAGAACACTTGTACTTTGTAATTCACAGACTTCCACAAATTCCCCATGCACTTCTGGGGGAAGCTGGTTCAGTTTTTATTAGGTTATCACAGGTGACCTTGATCCAAAAATAAGCTTGTACTGAATGAGGTGATCACTTCTAAATTTCTTCAGTTTCAAATACTTATTCCTAAAAAGACTCAAGATTACCTGGTATACTCACTGTGTACCTCCTCAAGTGTGGGCAGGATCTGTGAATATAATAAGTATAACAAACCCTTGTGACAGGCCTAGAACAGAAAGGTGAAGGGATTTTGCAGTTGTAATTAAAGTACTACTCAGTATGGCTTTGGGTTAATCAAAAGGAAAATAATCCTGATGGGCTAAGGAGCCTGACATAATCAGGTAAGCCCTTTAAAAGAGGGTTTGGGCCTTTGCTGAATCAGATTCTCCTGCTGGTCTTGAAGCAAGCTGCTGTGACCTTCACAGCCATGAGCACAGAAGACTGCCCCAGCCTCAGATGAGCCTGACTCTGGATGACAACTTGACAGAAGCCTTGGGAGGGCCTGAGCAGAGAACCTCACTAAGCTTTAACTGGACTCCTGACTCAAAGAAACGGAAATAACAAATATATGTTTCACGGTTTAAGCCACTAAGTTTGAGGTAACTTGTTTTACAGCAATTAAAAGTCAAAACTTAATTTCTGCAACTTCTTCCTTGAGAAAGAAAATGGGGATTTGGATAACGGTGTCCCATAAACTACATTGATGTCACAATAAACAGTAACCAACATAGGTGTCCATCAATAGATGAATGGACATGATGGAGCACACTTGTAATTCTAATACTGGGAGACCGAGACAGGAGGATCAAAGGTTCAAGGCCAGCCTCAGCAACACAGCAAGCCTTCCAACTTAGTGAGTTGGAAATGTTTCAAATGTTTCAAATGAGTTGGAAATGTTTCAAAATGAAAAATAAAATAGGACTGGGGGTGTAGTTCAGAGGTAGAATGCCCCTGGGTTCAATCCCCAGTGTCTCTCTCTCTCACATACACACACAAACACTATGAATGGATAACAAAAATGTGGTAAATACACAGTAGAATTTTACTCAACCATAAAGAACAAAAGTATGCCATTTGCAGGAAAATGGGTAGAACTAGAGAATATTATGTTAAGCAGTATCAACCAGTCTCAGAAAGTCAAGGGTAGAATATTTTCTCTCATATATGGAAGCTAGAGAGAAAATAGGAAACAAGAGGGACTTCAGATAATTGAGGAGAGTAATCACTAGAATAGTGGAAGGGGGTAGGGGGAGGGATGTTGAAAGGGAAAATCACCAAGACCTGTGTGCATGTTTGTATGATTTTGAACCTCACTTTGATGGATAATTAGAATGCACCAATAAAAGCATATTTTAAAAACAGGCAACGGCCATTTTATGATGCAATTATACCTTCAAAGAAACAAACAAAAAACCACCTCAGCCAGGAATGGTGGCGCATGTCTGTAATCCCAAGAAAGGAGGATCACAGATTTGAAGCCAGCCTGGGTAACTTAGTGAGACTCTGTCTCAAAATAAAGTAATAAAAAGGGCTATGAATTGCGGTTATGGAAAGCCTAAACTAAAAGGTGTCACCTCTCCCCCAAACTCTTCCAGAGGCATTTTTTTTGCGGAACTAGGGATTGAACCCAGAGGCATTCTACCTCTGAAATACACCCCCAGGCCTATTTTATTCTTTATTTTGAAACAGGGTCTCACTAAGTTACGGAGGGCCTCACTAAGTAGCTAAGGCTGGCCACAAACCCGGATCCTCCAGTCTCAGCTTCCCAAGTACTGGGATTACAAGCATGCGCCTGGCTTCCAGAAGCATTTTTAATGATTATTAGATAGCTTCAATTATAGAAACTCTCTAGGGTGGTACAGAGCAACATGGGAAGTACCAAGCCACCCCACATCACACCACTACTTACTGAAGTCTTTGAATACAAGGGCTTCTCACACGCCTTAATACTACACTTGTATTTTTGTGGCACTTGAGAAGGGCTCAGTGCTCAGAAAGTCAAAAATATTTAGTTCTTTGGGCTTGTTACACCATTTTCCTCCCTCATCAAATGTAATGGTCTGTTAAAAATAAAAAACAAAGAGTTGTGTTTAAATTGAATAACAATGGTGAACCATACTGAAATGATTTCAGAAACAAAAAAGGTCACAAAATTCTACTAGAAAACCAATGTTTTATAGTTAGAAATATTTAGCACATCAGATAGCCCTTGTACTTAGTCATGTTACCATCACTGCTACTAATTTTATATATAAGGATAACTATTCTATAAAATAATTTGGCATATTTTAAACTCATTGGCTTAATCTGAACCAGATTCTGTTTACTCAAAAACTGGATTTATGCAAAATATTATGTTCACCTTTTAGTAACTAAAGTCTTCTGTAAAAACCATGCTTTGTATGCAATATATCATTTGAAGCCAAATGCTAAAGTTATATTAATACTTAAAATACAGCTCAAGTTGTCTCTCTTCAGTCTATTATGGCTAGGAGAGTGAAGAAAGGACAAAAGGGTTTTTTTCTTTTCTGGTGGTACTGGGGATTGAACCCAGGGGCATTCACCTCTGAGCTACACCCCCTGTCCTTTTTTATTTTTATTTTGAAACAGGGTCTCACTAGATCAATGTCTCACTACTTGCCAAGGCTGTCCTTGAACCTGTAATCCTCTTGTCTCAGCCTCCCAAGTACTGGGATCACAAGCATGCACCACCATGCCCGGCTACAATGTTGGTTTTTTTTTTTTTTTGCAGTACTGGGGATTGAACCCAGGGGCATTCTAACTCTGAGCTACACCCCCAGCCCTATTTTTTAGTCTTTATTTTGAAACAGGGTCTCACTACATTGTGGAGGGCTTCTCTAAGCAGCTGAGGCTGGCTGCGAACCCAGATCCTCCTGTCTCAGCCTCCCAAGTACTGGGATTACAAGCGTGCGCCACCACACCTGGCTATAATGTTGGTTTTAACAGAGAGAAAGCACAAGTTTAAGATGGTGTTAACTGAACAAATTTAGTGGGCTGAAATATTAATGTACAGACTGAAATTACAGAGCTTACACAATTTGTTGAATTGGTTCTAGGTAAAAAGCCTAAAAAGAAGCTAATAGAAGCCGTTGAGTTATGCTCTAACTTAACATAATATAAAAAATCCACACACCACACCCCATGTAAAAACATTGCTTTAAGTTTTAATGTTTATTTCCCCAAGACAGCCTAGCCTGCATTCTACTTAGATAAATTTTACAAGCTAGTTTTCTGCTGCTTCTAGTTTTAAACTTTAACCATGTTTCTGATGACAAGGAATGCTGCAAAAATACTCTAGTTCAACAAAGAGTTATGATCACAAAATAATTTTTATCCATTCTACA
>PVJS01026206.1:0-27180 GCA_004027185.1 Glis glis | reverse complement strand
TGAGACCCGGTTTCAAAATAAAGTATAAAAAAATAGGGCCGGGGGTGTAGCACGGAGGTAGAACGCCCCTGGGTTCAATCCCCGGTACTGCAAAAAAAAAAAAAAAAAAAAAAAAAAAAAGATGAGACCTAGTTTACTCTCTTGTTGGGGATTTCTGTTGTTTCTCATTATTCTTGTGTAGATAATGCTGTGGAAAGCCTCGTCATAAATGTGGACATGTGACTGTTAGACTTTCTTTAGATGATGCACAGGAGGAGGATTATGACATTGAGGGACACAAGTGTTCCTGTGCCAGATGATGACCAATAAAGCCAGACAAGCCCTGTCCAACCTGGTGGCTTCGTTTCACATGTGTTTTGTGTGTTCTATGCGAGTCTGCCTGACAGCCTAGAAATGATGGGGGCTTCGGGTTGGACAGACAGGGTTTGGAGCCCTGGTGTGACTGATATTTACCTCTGTGACTTTAGAGACGTTACTTCATTTCTCTGAGACCAAGTTCTCTAATATATGAAGTGAAAGTTAGGTTATACTCCTTACCAAATTGCTATAATTACTGCTGATATTTTTATGTCTAATGTAGAAAATAGGAGGTTAATGGCTGAGGGAGTGAGGAGTCTTTTCTACTCTTCTGTTTCCTTACATTTCTTTCTTTTTTTTTTTTTTTTGCGGTACTGGGGATTGAACCCAGGGGCATTCTACCTCTGAGCTATACCTCCAGCCCAATTTTTTATTCTTTGTTTTGAAACAGGGTCTCACTAAGTTGCAGTGGGCCTCACTAAGCAGCTAAGGCTGGCTGCGAACCCAGATCCTCCAGTTTCAGCCTCCCAAGCACTGGGATTACAAGTGTGCGCCACCACGCCTGGCCTTACATTTCTTTTGAGCTCCACTCTTCTAGTTTGCATCTAACAGTAACTGCCTTTAATTACTGCCCCCTCTTTCTTCCACGGTAAGCTTTCGATGTCATCCTTATCTCTATACAAGGATATTTCTATACAGGGCTATGCTGTAAAAAGTCATGAATTTTCTTTTTCTGAATCACCACAATAATGTGAAATTCTAGATATGTTCTATCGGTACAAATTAAATGCTGTTAAGTAGCATTTGAATGTTAATGACCTTGTCAGTGTCGAGTGTACTATTGAGGATGGAATTGGGTTTGGCTCTAGAAATTCCGCAGCTTCTTTCCCCCAAGGATTAAGTGAAGTGTTTAGACTCTTCATGGTCCCTCATTAGGAAGACTCTGGACACACCCAGATGAGTATATTCTGTTTGTTTCTAGCAACCTTTCCTTGCAGATGAGCTAAAAGGTCAACTATTTATTAAGGTGGAGCAGCAGTGAGGTGAGCCCCAGCTGAGTCATGGGCTGGGAGTTGGAGCACTTTGAAGTTGGTGGGTTAGTTAAGTTAGTTTTATTTCTTTCTGTTACTGTGTCCAAAGTCACTAGGAGGAAAAGGGGAGGAGATGAGAACAAAGAGGAGAGAAAAGCAGGGGATGGGAAAAGGAGAAGACAGAAGGCAAGGAAGACAGAGAAAAGAGGAAGCCAGACTTCACTGAATGTTCACCATACATCAGGAACCGTCATATGCACTTCACATTGGTCTCTTGTTTACTTCTTAAAGCCACCGTGTAGAGTCGTCACACGATGTCTATTTTCAAGTAAATGTGCATTAGAAAGGCTTGGAACTGGGGCTGGGATCCAGGTTGTAGGAATCCAAGTCCAGTGCTCCCCCCTTGCGTTCTTCCTCTCATTCAGCTAAACTCTGTTCGCCCAGGATTTGATTGAGCCACGTGCTGTGTGAGAGGAATAGTGATGGAGACACCATGCAAGAGTGACGGAGACAGGTCCCCTTGTCATCTCCCTGGACATGAGGTGTTCCCAGGCTTAAACAGCCTCCATACAGAGTGCTGAGTGCCCTGGGTGTGTGCAATGGGGATTTTCAGGTAGGAGTCCTCAGTGCCACCTGGGGAATAAGGTGAACGTGAGGGGGACCTGCCGGTAGGGGGAGCTGTGCCTGCAAACCTGTGAGGGTAGGGCGCGCCATCTTGTCAGCCATTCTGGTTGGAATGTGAAGAGTGAGGAGGTGGAGCAGGGGCCAGGTCCTGATGGGCCTTGAGTGCCAGAGCAGTGGTTTGGGTGTCATGACGAGGGTGTCAAGGAAACTCCTTCACAGAGAAGCAACTCGCTGAAATCAGCCTGGTAGGCAGGGTCCATGGTGGGAACCGGGGCCCTTCACAGTGAAGCTTCGCAGTGAACCTGGGAATCCACAAAGATTCTGGAGCTGAATTGAAACCCATAGTTGTCGCAGATTGAGGCAAGGGGACCAGGCCTTTGTCAACCATGCAGTTCAAGTACCAAAGAAAAGGAAGAGATTTTGGGTGGGATTGAGAGAGCCTAATTAACTGTAGGGTTCAAGCAACTCTTTGGGTATCTCTGAGATAAAAGAGTAGACTTAGAAGAAGAGAGGTGGGGGACAGCAGGGAGGGAGGAGATGGTGGTCCTGGATGGAAGTGTTGGAGCTGGAGGATTTAGAGGTAGGACTGTTCCTCATGAGGACAGGAGCCACAGTGGCTCCTGAGGAGTGGGTCGCAGAGGGGGAAGGAATGGGAGCTTATTGACATGGAGGGTAGGGACCAAGAGGTCAGGGGGTCGAATGTCTGTCCACGTGGATACTGAATCTATTTAAACTGGTAGCAGATGCTAAGGTGGAGTGGAAGACTCCGCTAGGTGTGAAAGTGCTCAATGAATGTAGACACATGATGTCCACCTTGGTAGAATGTGAGAGAGGTAGACAGAGGGTTGATACAATGGCCTGAATACTAAACGTGATTTAGTATGAGGAGGAAAATGTAATGTCCTAATAACATGATGAGGGGGTTAGGAGACTATGAATATGACCACTGGAGTCCATAGGAGGGAATGAGTGGCTCCCGTGAAAAGGGTCTAAGGAATCGATATCCTTGGGAAAGAGACATGATTTAAACAGTAACACTGGCCATGGTGGTGCACACCTATAATCCCAGTACTTGGGAGGCTGAGACAGGAGGATCACAGGTTCAAGGCTAGCCTCAACAATTTAGCGAGACCCTGTTTCAAAATAAAAAATAAAAAGGGCTGGAGGTGTAGCTCAGAAGTAGACTGCCCCTGGGTTCAATCCCTGGTAACAATACATACATACATACATATCATTTTTTAAAAAGTCAGTACGTAGAACATTACAGAAAGATAATGTCATCCCAGAGGTTCCTTGTGGTATAATATGGTGCTGTCTCTTCTGCTTCATTGACTTTTTCTAGCTTTGCACATTAATATACTGTTTAAATTATCATAGCTTTATGGCACAATTTAATTTCTTGGGTTTTAAGCTCAACTTTGGTGTTCTTCCCTGCTTCCCCCTCGCCCCCATTTCTTAGCTATTTTCACCTAATAAAATCATTCCACTGCATTCTGATGAGAAGCGGCATTGCATGTATACTTTATTTATTTATTTATTTATTTTTGCGGTACCAGAGATTGAACCCAGGGGCATTCTACCTCTGAGCTACACCCCCAGCCCTATTTTTTTATTCTTTATTTTGAAACAGGGTCTCACTAAGTCGCAGAGGGCCTCACTAAATAGCTGAGGCTGGCCATGAACCTGCAATCCTCCTGTCTCAGCCTCCCAAGTACTGGGATTACAAGCGTGTGCCACCACGCCCGGCCACATGTATACTTTAATTTGGGTCTAATTGGCCCCCTTACCCTTTGTTGTAGGTCTAGTTCCCTGGGAAGCAGATCAGCAGGAGATCTGAGTAAATGGGTTTATGAGGGAGCGCCCTTGGAATTACTGCCCAGGGGCGGGAAGCAGGGAGACCAAACAGAGGAAGCAGTTGACCCGCAGTGAGGTCCGCCAGGCGGTGGTCCCAAGGCAGTGCTGGAGCTGGGATGGGGCTTCACCGCTGTCCTGGTTGGAGGCAACAAGACTAGGCCTTTGTAAAACTTTCTCTCCGTCATTGACCAGTCATTAGATTCAAAGTACCCAGGAGAAGAGGTGTAAAGTTTAAGAAAAGTGGCTTTCTCCAGTCAAGGGAGATTTCTGCAGAATAATTAACCTGAAGCCTTTGGCAGCTGACAGACACTCTCAGCAGCTAAGGGAATGATCCCTTCGTCTCAGTGGGAGATCTCGGTGACACATCACAGTGTCCACTACACCGATTCTCCATCTTCCCACGCAGACCTATATTGTGTCGTCTCATTCATTCGAGCTTGGTTTTCCTAAATATTTTCAAAGATTCAGATTGTTTAAGACTTGCATACTTTTCCCCATGTAATATCTACCATCGTTTGTTAAATTTATTTTAGTTTATTCTGTATTTTATGTTGGTATGGTGAATGAGACATTTTCCCATTATATTGTCTAACTGGTTATTCCTAGTATATAAAAACAAAATATATAGGTTACTATATTTATTTTCTACTTACTTATATATCTTTCTCATCTTTATTGAGGTATAATTGGTGTACAATAAGCTGCACATATTTAAAGTGTATACTTGAATGAATTTTGACCTACATATTTATTTTATAAATCACCATGATAAAAATAATAACATATCCATTCCTCTCAAAGCTTCCTTATATTCCTTTGCGTTTCCAGCTGGGATTGAACAAGGCACTGCTCTGCTTTCTAATTTTAGGGCTCAAACTGTAAATAAGGGTCCTTTTTGTGACCTATTTTGTGCCTTTTTATGTGTGTGTATGGTACTGGGAATTGAACCCAGGGGCATTCTACCTCCAAGCTACAACCCCAGCCTTTTTTACTTTTTATTTTGAAACAGGGTCTCAGCTGGGCATGGTGGTGCACACCTGTAATCCCAGGGCTGAGACAGGAAGATTGAAGGTTCTGTAAACAGAGGTTCTCTGCCTCTCTCTTGTGGAAGTCGAACCACATAGACCACTTTAAATAAAGTACTGGACCCGAGGCTCCAGGAGCTTCCTTTGAAACACAGTATGTGTGAGTTAACTCATCAAAACAGGATCTATCCTACTAAATCGATAATGTTAATTGAAATGGGATTGATTTTGTATTTTGATTTGGACTTAATGTGTACATTCGCCTTGATTTTATAGCTGTATAAAAGGCACAATGAAATTATCTCCTTTAAGTTAATACTGCAAATTCCAACTTCTATCTTATCATTAATTTGAAAGGCTTTTTTTGGTGTGTGTGTGGTCCTGGATTGAACTCAGGAGCATTCTACCTCTAAGCTATACCCCCAGCCCTCTTTGTTTTGAAACAGGGTCTCATTATGTTGCTGTGAGTTTCACTAAGTTGCTGAAGCTGGCCTTGAACCTGCGATCTTCCTGTCTCAGCCTCCCAAATACTGGGATTACAGCTGTGCGCTGTTGTGTCCAACTAGTGGTGCCATATTTTTAACTTTTCTTTTTTGCATTTTGTTGGTGATTTCACTGTTTAAAATGGTTCCTAAGCTGGGGTCAGTAGTGCACGCCTATAATCCCAGCTACTCAGGAGACTGAGACAGGAGGATTGCAGATTCAAAGCCAACCTGGGCAACTTAGCCAGACCCTGTCTCAAAATAAAAATATAAACAGGGTAGGAGTGTAGGTCAGTGGTAGAATACCTCTGGGTTCAGTCCCTAGTATCTGAAGGAAAAAAAAAAGTTCCCAAGCATAGTACTGAAACATGTCTAGTAATGTTCAAGAAGATTGTAATGTACCTTTTTTTTTTTTTTTGCGGTACCGGGGATTGAACCCAGGGGCATTCTACCGCTGAGCTACACCCCCAGCCCTATTTTTTATTCCTTACTTTTGAAACAGGGCCTCACTAAGTAGCTGAGGCTGGCTGCAAACCTGTGATCCTCCTGTCTCAGCCTCCCAAGTACTGGGATTACAAGCGGGCGCCACCACGCCCAGCTCTGTAATGTAACTTAATGAGAAAAATATGTGCATTATATAAGCTTTTTTCAGGCACAAGTTATAGTACTGCTGGCCATGAGTTCACTGTTCAAGAATCAACAACACATAATAAATAAGGTGTCTGCATACAGAAACACACGTAAAACAAAGGTATGCATTGATCATCTGATGAACATATTGCGACCAGGACTTCCCAGGCATCCAGCCCTGTGTTTCTTTGGGAGCAGTGGTTCAGAACTTGCTAGTTCAGTGTTTGCGGCAACTTTATACAACATGACTGCCACAAATACAAGAATCAGCTGTACTATGTTTCCCAAGATTTTCCTTCCAGTGATTTAGAAAACCTGTTTTCAGATCATCACCATTTGCCTCCTTCTGAGCATTTTCTTTCTTTCTTTCTTTCTTTCTTTCTTTCTTTCTTTCTTTCTTTCTTTCTCTCTCTCTCTCTCTCTCTCTCTCTCTCTCTCTTTCTTTCTTTCTTTTTTGTGGTACTGGGGTTTGAACTCAGGGGCATTCTACCTCTGAGCTACACCCCCAGCCCTATTTTATTCTTTATTTTGAAACAGGGTCTCATTAAGTTGTGGAGGACCTCACAAGTTGCTGAGGCTGGCTGCGAACCTGTGATCCTCCTATCTCAGCCTCCCAAGTACTGGGATTAGAAGCGTGCACCATCACGCCTGGCTCTGAGCACTTATTTCTAGGAATCCCTTGCCATCGGGGTTCCAGTTTAGATTCTGCTGGTGAGAAGTACTTGTGTGAGATTAAGAAGGAGAAAGAAGCCAGGCGTGGTGGCGCACGCTTGTAATCCCAGTACTTGTGAGGCTGAGTCAGGAGGATTGCAGGTTTGCGGCCAGCCTCAGCAATTTAGCAAGACACTGCTTCAAAAAAAAAAAAAAACCAAATAGGGCTGGGAATGTATCTTAGAGGTAGAATGCTTCTGGGTTCAACCTTCAGTACCAAAAAAAAAAAAAAAAAAGAAAGAAATAAAAAGCCAATCGTCCCTCTAGCAGCTGACAGCCTGAGCAAAGGGTAGCTTCCTGGTTTCTGTGCCGCGTGAGGTCTGCAGCAGCTTCACACTGAGCGCTGGTAGCTCACACAGAGTCCATGCTGGTCATTAGACAGCAGAGACGGGCCTTGGCAGCTCCCTGCAATTTCTGGCTACCATTTCCCCAAAGCCAGCCACAGTTTCCCTGACCTCTGCTTCCTTTGACCTTCCAAGGATTGTGTTAAACACTTGCTTCCTGGTATTGCCTTCTGCAGTCAAAGAACAGCCCCCAGAGGCTCCTAGTTGGAACGGACCCCTGTCACAAAAGACAGATCGACAAGAGGAAAACAAACAGAGGCTCCTTAGTGTGCGTGCTCCACGTATACATGGAATATACTTGGGGAACGAGTAGTTCTCAGAGAGGTAGCTGCGCGTTCCAGCTTTTGTAGCATCTTCAACAAAGACCAGCACCTTTTTAGAGAAGGGACAAAGGAAAGGAAAAAGGCCTGGAGTCTCCAGGGACTGCAACTTGGGGGAAGGTGAATGAGTGTCAGGTAGAGACTAGTTAGTGTAGCTCGTCCATATCGATTTCTCTGGCACTGTCTCTAGGCCATAAGGCCAGCCCTTGTTCCCCTGGGTGGAGAGAGGGGGCCGGACACCATTTGTCTTTGTAAATCTATGCCCTGCTTTTAGGTAGATAGAAGGACCGAGAGCTTTTTTGAATCTACTGCTTAATTGTCTTCAGTTCAGCAGTCTTTTCTATTTTGGGGTGGCATATTCTGGTCCCCCATAGATCTCTATTTGATTTTTTTTGGCACTGGGGAGGGAATCCAGGGGCATTCTACCTTCCAGCTACACCCCCAGCCCTTTTTATTTTTTGTGTGGAAACAGTGTCTCTCTAGATTGCTGAGAGTCTCGCTAAGTTGCTGAGGATGGTCTCAAACCTGAGATCCTCCTATCTCAGCCTCCCAAGTACTGGGATGACAGGTGAGCGCCACCATGCCTGGCTTCCTATTTGAAACACTAGACTGGTTTCTGTTTTCCTGACTGAAACCTGACTAATAGGATATTGACACTCACTGTGGGAACACGGAAACACAGGTACTTGGCGGCCAGACTGCGGGAGCTCATCAGAATCCGTGTCCTCCCCTTCTTCTTGGTCATCCAGCTAAGTGGCCTTTCTTGCTTTCCTTGCCTCTGGGTGGGGCCTTATCAGTACAGCGCTTCCCCCTTCCCTCTCTGCCATCTGCAGCAGGCTATGCCATGAGCCAGAGATCGGTTTAACTGTGATAAGTCATAGCTGTGTGACTTTTTAAAAAGCAGTCAGTCTACTCTAATTTAAAAAAAAAGGTATTTCTTAATAGTACTAGAGCTTACATTTTTTTTTTTTTTGGTATAGGAGATTGAACTGAGGGGCATTTGACTTCTGAGTTACACCACCAGCCCTATTTAGTTAGTTAGCTAGTTTGTTTATTTATTTACTTACTTACTTACTTACTTGTACTGGGGATTGAACCCAGGGGAATTCTACCTCCAAACAACACCCCCACCCCATTTTATTTTTTTTGTTTGGAAACAGGGTCTCCCTAAGTTGCTGAGTGTCTCTCTAAGTTGCTGAGGCCAGCCTTGAACTTATGATCCTCCTGTCTCAGCCTCCCAAGTACTGGGATTGCCGGCGTGTGCCACCACACCAGGCTAGAGCTTACTTTTTACATTAAGAATAATTCTGTTCTTGCCAATGGGAAGAATGAAAGAATATCTATTGATTCTCTCCTAAATAAGATGAGAAACTCAGCATGCGTTTCCTTCCATTCATTTTCTCCCCATCTGTTTCCACTGAGAGTCTCTGGGGTTGTATCCCAGGGTTTGATGAACTGCTTTCTGACCTTTGCGTTCTATTTTGTAATCCTATTGCCAGCCATCATTTAGGGTTTGGTGCCACATGTAATAGGCGCTAGTGTTCACTATCCATCTTTTTACAGTACAGATTAGCCTCTGTTAATTTCTCTATTTGTTCTGTATCTTGGTCTCTGTAAAAATCTTACCTGTATTTCCTATGGTTTGGATCTTAAATGTCCCCCAAAGGCCCCTATGCTAAAGCCTTGGTGGCCAGTCTGTGGCGCTGTTGGGAGGTGGTGGAACCTTCAGTGGGTGGGGCCTAGTGGGAGGAAGTTAGGCCATTGGGGGTGTGCCCTTGAAGGGGGTACTGGACCCCTGGCCCGTTCTTCTCTTTCTCATTGCTTCCGGGCTGCCAGGAGACTAGCAGTTCCACTACCACATGCTTCCGCCATAGGACCAAGCAACCATGAACTTAAACTGTGAGTCCGAACAAACCTTTTCTCCTTTAAGTTGCTTCTCTTGGGTGTATTGTCATAGCGACAGGAAGCTGACTAACATGGTATTTGTCTTAAGAAAAATATGGACAAGGTATGCTTTCTAAGTTGTTGAAGAGTGGGGACTGTTTCTTTGTTGTTTTATACAGAAATAGCAACTTGCTGAGTCCCTAATCTTGATTAATTACTCCATTTCCTGAAAACTAGTATCTGACGCATATTCTTTTAGCACTTTATGTGATTTTATGAGGGACATTGAAGATAGATTTTTTTTCCTTTTTAGATTACCTTTCTCTCTCTCCCCAATACTTACAAGAATTTTCCCCCCCTCAAACCTCGATATTTACAAACTACTAGTACTTATGGCTTGGTTTTTTGTCATTAATTTGGCGTAATACTTAGTGAGCCTGCTTTGAAATGTTAATAGTGAGCCAGGTGTGGTGGGGCACACTTGTAATCGCAGTACTTGGGAGACGGGAGGATCCGGGTTTGAGGCCAGCCTCAGCTACTCAGTGAGGCCCTCCGCAATTTCGTGAGACCCAGTTTCAAAATGAAGTATAAAAAAATAGAACCAGGGGTGTAGCTTGGAGGTAAAACACCCCTGGGTTCAATCCCCAGTACTGCAAAAAAAAAAAAAAAAAAAAAAAAAAAAAAAAAATAGGGCTGGGGGTGTAGCCCAGAGGTAGAATGCACCTGGGTTCAATCCCCAGTACTGCAAAAAAAAAAAAAAAAAAGAAATGTTAATAGTGTTGCCAGATACAGCCTCAAGTGCTCTGTCTGTGTTACCTTAAGACAACCCGAGGAGGTGAGGAAATACAGCTTCAGGGACTCACAGGAGTTCATCGACACGGAGGAGATTTGAACTTGGGTCTTTTCACTCTGGAGTCTGAGCTGTAGGCTACTGTCCCATGCAATTCTTTTCAGAGGCAAAAACAGCAAGCCTCATTCTTTGATTCCTTATTCTTCTTCAGAGACAAAACAATTTCCCATCTACTGGATCTCTCTAGTGGGTCTGGTCTTTGTATCTATTAGTGTTCCTTGAGTTCTCTCTCTCTCTCTCTCTCGTACTGGGGACTGAACCCAGGGGCACTCTACCTCTGAACTACACCCCAGCCCTATTTTATTTTTGAAATGATCTCACTAAGTTGCTGAGGCTGGCTGTGAACCTGTGATCCTCCTGTCTCAGCGTCCCAAGTACTGGGATTGCCGGCGTGTGCCACCACACCTGGTCATTCTTTTCTTTTGCAATATCACAGAGCTTGACCAACTTATTCTTTCCATTTAGCTTATGTTTTCTGCAGTTTTGTCCCTGCTGATGCACAGCTACATTTTTATTGGACTTTCAGTTTTTCATTTGTCTTTCGTCTGTTTCCTTTTATATCTCCCTGCCTGTTCGCCAGATCCGCCGACATGTCAGGGTCTCCTCATTGTTGTACAACTCTTGTTTGCAGCCGGCTCTGCTTCCTGGCATTTTTTTTTTTTTGTGCCTCACGTATTAACCAATGGTCAAGATGATGTTCTTTCTGCATCTGCGTCCTGCGCACCCTGCTCTCTGACTTTTATGTCCTAGGATGTTGTCATAGGCCCTAGGGTGTTTTTATTCATTTTAATGGCCCTGTGATGGGAGGTCTGCCCAGCATCCCTGGTTTCCCATAAGCAATAGCAGTGGAAGCTGTCAGAATCTTTCTCAGATCTTAGGGAGGAGAGAGATCACCAGAAACTGCATTACCGGCAAAGCAGGACATCATTGTGAGAGGAAAGTGGAGACGATTGAAGTGGGGATGGGTAGGGGGAGAGGCGGGGGAGGTTTCTCTTTGTGCCCTTTCTTTGCCTGCAGGGCTCATCTATTGGACCTGGCTGTTTGTTGGGTCGGCCCCTGTCCCTGCAGTTTTACCTGACAAGGTCATGCAGCTATGGCTGCCACCACAAGCCTGCATCCCTGCCACCCCTTCCATGTACTATTGGTCTCAATTGCCACATGAATCCCAGGCGCGGGGACCGGGAGGGAGAGAGAGCTGGAGATCAGCACGGGGCTTCTCACTGGGCTGGTCTGTGTCCCATCCTCTGTGGACTTGTGCCTAGCTTAGGACGGGGAGGCTGCGGTATAAGATGAGGAACTCACAGCCCATTTCTCTGCAGCCTTGGAAGGAGCACTTGGGATGCTGGCATGAGGAGACCAAGGGGCAGGCCGTTGGTGGAAGGTTTGGTGAGCTGGCGGTGGCTGCTGGTCTCCTATTTTACCATTTGTTACCCAGAGGATTGGGCTGTGCCTTTTGCATGCAGAAGAACAGCACTAGAACCCAGCATCACAGAACCGCAGACCCTTCCACAGTGGCTCAGTCCAGGTGGGCCCACACAGAGTCACGGATGGTCAGTTTAATGGCTCTGCGGCCATTTCCATGGCAGAAGGTAACAGGAGGACTCTGTGGCTTCAAGGACCTGGAACTTGGTGCTAGATACTGTGTCCTGTTCCTACCCTGGGACACCATTTCTGGTGTGTCATCCTTCCTCTCTCCACGGGATCCACCCCTTGCTGGCTGTAACTGAGTGTTATTGAGGGTGCTATTGAGCTGTCAGATGAAGCTGGAGAAACGGACTCCCCATTCCCGGCATCTTTCATCCAGCCCTGGTTTTACTGGCCACAGGGTATCTGGTAGAATTCAGACTTTTCCAGCCTTAGCCTAGAATGGGATTTATATCTGTCTCCCTCTCTCTCCCTGTCTCATTCCTTCTCTTTCCTGCATTCCTGACCTGCTGAATCCTTATTCTACATAATCATCCTGTATTAGCCTTGGATGTGACAGTTGTGTTGATGGCAAAGATAGAGACACTGACGCCTTCAGCCCAGATGTCGGCTCCTTGGCCTGATATCGGTGCTGCAGCGCGTCATAGAGAGGTTTGCTCCTGTCCAAGCTTAGTCAGACTGTAAGTTTCTGGGCCCTTTTCCTTGTTTTAAATGTCTCAGTTGTTCCCCTATTATGTCCTTGATGCTTAAATGAAAGGGACCTGAGAGTTTGTGTTCAGGGCTAGTGAGAAAGAAGTGAGCTGGGTGGGGGCAGCCAGTCCTGGAGGGAGAACGCCCCTGGGACTGGGGCAGAGAAAAAGAGAAGAACATGGCGGCCGGGCCTGAGAACTGGCTCTGGGAATTCCACAGGGAAAAAGGCCTTGGTGCCCTTTAACCCAGTCATCTTGCTTCCAGGAAACTATTTTAGAATAACCCAGAAGAAAAAATATCTAAGCCCTTGACCCTTCCCAGAGGTACAGCCGAGGGGCTGTTCACGTAGATGCCTGCGGACCACAGACTCCTTGGGTCATCTGCAAAGCCGGAAGGCCTCAGTCCTGGCCTCGGGACCCCCTACCCCCGGGCTTCTCTTAGCATTCCCTGCCAGCGCCTCACGCGTGCGGGCCCACATCTGCTTCTGTTCTCCTCCGGCCTGCTCCTGTGAGTCCTCAGCCTGGAACCCGGTGGAGGGCGGCCTCACTTCTGCTCCTGCAGCTCCATCTGCATGAAGCTGCTGCAGCTGGCCATTTTGTGGACATGGTGCTCCGCCAACGTCCCCCCTACTCCCTGAACCCCGGCTGCAGTGGTGTTTACACCCAGACCAGGAAGAACACTGCTTGGCCTGGATCTTCTTTCTCAATATGATACTTATTGAGAAAATAAATAAGATACTTATTTTCTCAATAAGTATCTTATTTTCAGCCCGGCGTGGTGGTGTTCGCTTGTAATCCCAGTACTTGGGTAGGCTGAGACAGGAGGATCACAGGTTCGAGGACAGCCTCAGCAAGTAGTGAGACTCTCATCAACTTAGTGAGACCCTGTTTCAAAAAAATAAAATAAAATAGGGCTGGGGGTGTAGTTCAGAGGTAGAATGCCCCTGGGTTCAATCTACAGTACCACACACACACAAAAAAAGATACTTTCCATATCGGCTTGTTCCCTCCCTAGGAAAGATGAGAACCACTTCCTTGGATCGACTATAGAATAGGGACAGCATCTTCTGTTTTTCTTGTTCCCTGACCCCTGCCTGTCTCCCCACCCGGCCAGCGCTGGCCCACTCCCCATTGGATGTCATCGCATTGGAAGAGTTGCCTGAAAAATCACCAGTGTCTCACTCTTAGTCTTCCCCTAGGCTTCTAGTCTCTGATCTCAAGTAGTGATCTGAGTGGAACACGAACCCATTCATCACAGTATGAGGTGCAAGAGGGCAAAACCGGGAGCGATCACTCAGGGAGAAGCGATTGGGCGCATGACATGGTAGAACCCCTCGAGAGATAGAGAGCCATCGACAATTATGGAGACTCCGTACAACATAAAACAGGCATATGATTTAATTTTGAGCAATAAAAAGAATACATCCTACTACACACTACTATGATTATAGCTACATGAAAATGACATATGCCCATGAAATGAATAGAAAATGAACAGATGAAAAACAGTTCAACTTGCAGTATTGATAGGGTGGGCCAACTTTTCCCTTAACTTCCAGTTCTGTTAATTTATCCGTCACGTCGTTTGTTTAACAAAAAATGAAAATTGTTGGGAAGAAGCCATAAAAGGTCACGAGATCGCCTTTGCACACAGCTGAGATTACATCTGAATACCAGGAGGGGACTCTACCTTCCCAGAAGTGTGGGCCGACCACATTCCTCTCCGTGGGAGCATTTCCAGCTTGGAATTCTAGAAGCCAAGGCCCTTCTTGTCTATTGATAGTGGTAACATATAATCCCAAGGCTGTAGGAAGGAAGGGTGCTAATGCCTCATCGCGCAGCTGTCTTAGTCTATTCTAGCTGCTATAACAAAATACCTGAGACTGGGTACTTTATAAACAACAGAATTTTTTTTTTTTGCGGTACCGGGGATTGAACCCAGAGGCGTTCTACCTCTGAGCTACACCCCCGGCCCTATTTTTATCCTTTATTTTGAAACCGGGTCTCACGAAGTTGCGGAGGGCCTCACTAAGTAGCTGAGGCTGGCCTTGAACCTGGATAACTCCGGTCTCAGCCTCCCAAGTACTGGGATTACAAGCATGCGCCACCATGCCTGGCTAAACAACAGAAATTTATTGCACACAGTTCTAGAGGCTGGGAAGTCTAACATTGAGGTGCCAGCAGATTCAGTGTGTAGTGAGGACTTGATCTCTGATTCAGAGTGCTCTCAAATCATATGACTAGTCTTCTTGATGCCCCCATCTTGGAGGAAGGGGTAAACACTCCCTCAGGCCTCTTTATTTTTATTTTTGTGTGGTACTGGGGATTGAACCCAGGGACATTCTACCTCCGAACTATACCCCTAGCACTATTTTATTTTAATATTGAAACAGGGTTTCACTAGGTTGATGAGAGTCTCACTACTTGCTGAGGCTGTCCTTGAACCTGTGATCCTCCTGTTCAGCCTCCCAAGTACTGGGATTATAGGTGTGTGCCACCACACCTGGCATCTTTTACCTTTTCTAATTGCCCTTTGTCTCCCAATACTACACTGGAGACATAAAGGGTCCTAGGGCATCCTTGGTGAGCCTCTCTGTCTCCCTTACTTATCCAGGGACCCAGATGGGCTCTTAGAAAATTATCCTTTCTGTTGTCCCCTGGGTGACACAGGAAACAGCACATTCTAAGAGCCTTACTGCAATCTTGCAAGTCTTCAGCTGGTTCATGGGTGTGAAGTTATTTAAATGCTTTGGGAGAAAGCATAGACATCTTGTTCCTTTTTTTTTTTTTGCAGTACTGGGAAATGAACCCAGGGGCATTCTACCTCCAAGCTACACCCCCAGCCCTATTTTTTTATTCTTTATTTTGAAACAGGGTCTCACTAAGTTGCAGAGGGCCTCACTAAGTAGCTAAGGCTGGCCGTGAACCTGTGATCCTCCTGTCTCAGCCTCCCAAGTACTGGGATTACAAGCGTGCACCACCATACCCGGCTATCTTGCTCCTTTTTAAAGGTATTGCTTCAGTACTTTGGACACTGTGCTCTCAAATCATACGACTGGTGGAGAGGCTCACGCAGAGAACCCGCCACAGGTGCTTCCGTCCCTCTCTGAGGGCACGGTGGCTCGGGATGCCAGGACCTGGTGTTGGGACCCGGATCTGCCACATTCCAGGTGGGTGACTAGGGTCTGCTATTTCCTCATCGGTAGGATGGGGCTAATAAGGACACCTGCCTGAGCAGGTTGTAAGTGAGTAGCCAATGGGATGCTGGGAAAGTGTGAGGGAGAAGAAACAAAGGCAGGTGCTTTAATTATCAGTGCCTTGTACTCAGCACCGCATTAATTACAGTGCAGAACGGGCCGGGTTGGAAGCACGGAGAAGACTTGGCCCCTGTCCTCAAAGATCCCATACACAGAAGGAAGACGTCTGGCTGGAGGCAGCGCCCCCTGACGGCAGTCCCAGGAAGTGCAGGGCTGGTGCAGGTGACCGGGAAAGGGTTAAGCATGGGGTAACACAACTCCTGGGGGAGGGACTGACATCAGAGGGCTCTTGGCCCCTCCCCAAGGGGTAACAATAGGGACATTAAATCCTGCTTTTGTTGCCTGAGATCCCAAGACAGATGTCAGCACTGGGCCTCAGGAGGCAGAGAAAGACTTCAGTTCCATAAGCAGCTAGAAAGGGGTCCCCTGTCAACCAACCATGTTTCTTCTTATAGTCATAGTCTGAGTTCACAGGCCCCAAAACTAGGATGTCCAAGATCTCATAAGAAGTCACCTGTTCCCCTGTCTTTAAACCCTTCCAGTCGCCTCCCAGGGGTGGACTCAGAATGCCTCTCTCAGTCTGATGCTCTGTCGGTCTGGTTATCATGGCTGAGGCAGCGAGGGTAGGTGCAGTCAGTGCAGGGAATGGCCAGGAAGTGGTCAGACCCACTGCAGGCTTCCCTGCATTCAGGCCCCGGCAGAAGTCCCAGCAGACCAGACCGCGGGGAGGGAGGGCCTCCGCGGCAGTCCCACTGGGAGGTCCGCCCAGAGAGACCTCAGAGTGAGTGGGAGACTTGGATTTCTTGGTTTCTTGGTTTCTCTGTGACCGTGCCCTGCCTTGCTTCAATGATTTCTGATTGACTGAGCTCTTTGCAACTGTCTGAACTAGTTTTCTCACCAGTAATAGGTTGTTAAAATGAAAAACATATAGTAAAGAACTCGCTAATTATTCAATAAATGGTAGCTGTTATTGACCTGGTCACAGTGGGCCGCACTGCCCTGTCATCTTTAGAGGGCTGAGTCAGCCCCGCCGAAATCCTGAGCCAACAGGACCAGGAAGTGTGAGGCTCTCTAGCTCCACCGTCTGGCAGGGGACTGTAATGAGTCCTGCTGCCCAAGACACCAGGAGCCAGGGTGCTGGGGGTCAGAGCTGGAAGTAGCCCTTCTTCACTTGCTCCCCATCCTCCATGTCCATCTGTCAAAGATCTGGATTTCCGCTGACTCCTTTACAGTGCCCACTAGTCCCCGCGAGGACCGCAGACAGTCCCTTGGGGAGCCCAGACTCCTCGCTGGCTCTCACTCTCAGAATCTCTGATTCTCAAGTGGGGCGATATGTTCTCCTGGGGGAGTATGGGAACTTGGTGGGGACACTTTTGTCACAATAAAGGGAAGCCCTACAGGCATCTAGTGGGGGTGGCCGGCGATGCTGGACAGCCTGCCAAGTGTGGGACAGTCCTGTACAACCAAGAATTGTCTCACATGGCTTTTAGAGATCCCACTGGACATTCATGTAGGGGAAAGGCCTTGTAGTATTAATTCTCAGAGCTAGGACTCAGCTCCATCTAATATATAAACAAAAAGGGTTTTTTCTGCAAGTACTTTGGTACCTTTTTATTTTTAATTTTATTTTTATTTTTTTTGGTACTGGGGATTGAACCCAGAGACATTCTACCTCCAAGCTACACCCCAGCCTGACTTTATTTCTTATTTGGAAACAGGGTCTCACTCAGTGCCGAGAGCCTCGCTAAGTTGCGGAGAATGGCTTTGGACCTGCGATCCTCCTGTCTCAGCCTCCCAAGTACTGGGATTACAAGCATGCTCCACCACGCCCGGCTCTTTGGTACCTTTTTATTATGATAAAATCTATACAACATAACACTTACCATTTAAACTATTTCTAACAGTTTTTGTGCATCTGCAACATTGCACAACCATCACCACCACCTATTTCCAAAACTTTTTATTCATTACCCCAGACAGAAACCGTGTACCCATTAAATGGTGAATTTCACTGTCCCTCTGCCCAGCCTCAGTTACCTCTAATCTACTTTCTAGTTTGTGAACTTGGCTATTCTAGGTATTTCATGTGAGTGGAATCTTACAGTGTTTGTCCTTTGTTCCATCAAAACTTTTGCCACGAGTTGTTCCTCACACTGGAAAATCGTGGTGGTTGAGTCATTCCTTAAATGTACGTGCGTCAGTCTATTTATTTATTTATTTATTTATTTATTTATTTACTTATTAGGGCTGCGCACATTTGACACTTCAATCTGTGATCTAAGGTAACTGTCAGAATGCTCACATACTGACATATATATCATTTTTATATTTTACATTCCTTTTTAGTCTAAAGTTAAGACATCACTTTTTAAAAACTGCTATGTGGCTGGGCATGGTGGTGCATGCTTGTAATCCCAGTACCTGGGAGGCTGAGACAGGAGGATCGCAGGTTTGTGGCCAGCCTCAGCTACTTAGTGAGGCTCTCTACAACTTAGTGAGACCCTGTTTCAAAATAAAGAATAAAAAATGGGAGCTGGGTGTGGTGGCGCACACTTGTAATCCCAGTACTTTGGGAGGTGGAGACTGGAGGGTCTGGGTTCGCGGCCAGCCTCAGCTCTCTCTCTCTCTCTCTCTCTCTCTCTTCCTGTCTCTCTCTCCTTAGTGAGGCCCTCTGCAACTTTGTGAGACCCGGTTTCAAAATAAAGTATAAAAATAGGGCCAGGGGTGTAGCGCGGAGGTAGAACGCCCCTGGGTTCTATCCCCAGCACCGCAAAAAAAACAAACCCCAAAACAACCAAAAACTGCTACGTGTAGGTAGCATACATGCTCTATTAATTTGACTGTAGTAAAGGGTGACATTACAAAATATTTGTTACAAAGAGGGGTGTTGGGCCTAGTGGGGCTGAGAATCAGCTGTTTATCACATCTAGTCACAAAGAACCAGCCCCAGGGGAGCATGTCCCGGGAAGTGAGGCGCAGTTCACCCACCACAAACACAGCCATGTCTTTACCATCTGACACTGTCCGCCCACCTCCCTGGAACAAGAAACCCTCAAACCGCTGGGCCTGTTGACTCTTGGTCACCACCTGCCTATTATGGTCTGGCCAGTGCAGCCAGGCAGGAACTTGCACTTGTGTCCTCAGTGCTGGGCACTGCTATTACTGTTATTCCTAATGTTCATGATAGGCCCCAGTGTCATAAACACATTGAGATCAGATGCTTTCTAGGCAATCACCTAACATTGAAGCTATATTTTTAGCATTCAATAAAACAATGGATTCTAGCATAAGACCTGGGCAGCTCATAAGATGATAATTTGGGACCACATTGCATTTACTCCCCATGGTTGCTTCAGACTGAAATGCATCTGGTGGGGAACACTCAGGTATTGATTGTTTTTTTCTGAATAAAAAGGCAGAACATGTCATAGATATTGTTTCCTAACCAACTGCCTCTTTATTAATGACACTTCCTTAGATTAGTCCCAAAGTCTTCCTTGAGAGTTAATACCACAAGATTTTGTTTTCTTAATTTAATTTTATTTTTGTGGTACTGGGGATTGAATCCAGGGGCATTCTACCTCTGAGCTACACCCCCAGACTTAGTGAGACCACCCTAGGGTCTCACTAGGTTGCTGCGAGTCTCGCTACTTGCTCTGGCTGTCCTCAAACCTGCAATCTGCCTATCTTGCCTCCCAAGTACTAGGATTACAGGTGTATGCCACCATGCCTGGCTCCACAAAACTTTAAATGAGCTCAAACTTGGTTGCTAAAATCAAATAGAGATGGTTTGACCTTAACCATTCTTTTTACTTTTTTTGCATGTACCCATACAACCACTGCTTTTCACTTTCAGTACAGTATTCAATAAATTGCATGAGATATTCAACATTTTATTATGAAAGGGGCTTTGCATTAAATATTTTTGCCCAAATATGAGCTAATGTAAGTGTTCTGATCATGAGGTGCTATACTTTGGATCCTGAATATCTCCAAAAGCTCATGTATTGAAGGTTTGGTTTGCAGCCTATAGCCCTATTTGGAGGTGGTTGAACCTTTAAAAGGTGGGGCCTGGAGGGAGGAAGTTAGGTCATTGGGGGTATACCCTTAAAAGGGATATTGGGATCTAGCCCCTTCCTGTCTTTACTTCCTGGTCACCACTAGGAGCACAAATATAGTCATGCAATCTACTTAATTCTACTGTGTGGGCTCCTGACATGATGTATTGTGCTGCTTCAGGCCCAAAGTAACAGAATCAAGTGACCATGGACTGAAACCTCTGCAACCATGAGCCAAAATTACTCTTTTCTCTTTTTAAGTTGATTATCTCAGGTATTGTGTCATAGTGATGGAAAGTTAATACATTTGGGTATTGGCCTTTTAGGCGGGCCAGATTTGTATACCTTGTTTATGCAAAGCTGGAGGTACCTATCCAATGTGTCTAGCCCTTTCATACGTCTTGAATGCCACACCTCACCGATGAAAAGACAATTTTAGCATCATTATGCTAATTAATAAATCCTCCAGTGCAGAATGAATTTAACAAAAATAGTTGTAGTAACTGCCTTGGGTGTATGGACTTCTGGCTCTTGGTACCAGAAGGTATCATGAGGGTGTATTTGTGACTAGGGAACTTCGACCACTAACTCATGCTCCTAGGATGCAGAGTAAAACCAACACACATGTTTATCACACTTCTAGGCTGAAATGTCTTAAAATAAGTGCAACAGCTATCAAGTCATGAGAGAGTTTAGTGAGGACTCCTGAATACTATCTGACTGAGAGGATCAAATTGTGGTATGTCCACAGAAATGAGCTCTCTCCTCACTGAGCTGATTGGGTTGGCTGATGTGTGATATAATAGTTAAATGCTGATGGTTTGGGTTGAATACATTTTTAAAAAAACTTTTTGGCTGGGCGTGGTGGTGTACATCTGTAATCCCAGTACTTGGGAGGCTGAGACAAGAGGATCGTAGGTTCGCGGCCAGCCCCAGCTACTTAGTGAGGCCCTCCGCAACTTAGTGAGACCCTGTTTCCAAATAAAAAATAAAATAGGGCTGAGGGTGTAGCTCAGAGGTAGAATGCCCCTGGGTTCAATCCTCAGTACCACAAACAAACAAACAAAAAAACAAATCTTTTTATTTAAAAGTAATTATAGATTCATAGAAAGTGACAAAGATAGTATAAGGTGGAACCAGGCAACCTTTGCGTCTAATGGTTACATTTTTTAGGAGTACAATTATATTTATTTTTCGTTGTGGTGAAATACACATAAGGTGTATCTTATCATCTTCCCATTTTAAGTGTACGGTTCAGTAGTGTTAAGTATAGTTGTGCAGTTGGGCAACCACGCTCCAGGATGCTTGTAAAACTGAAACTGTACCTATCAAACAACCATTCCCAACTTCCCGGAGCCCCTGGCAGCCCCGTTCTGCTTTCTGTCTGTATGAATTTGACTACGTTAAGTACCTCACCCAAGTGGAGTCTCATAGTATTTGTCTTTTCATGACTCTAATGGTTACGGCTTGCAAGTCCTGGACAAGATGAAAACCAGGACATTTGTATTGGTCCAATGTGTGCATACAGCTTTGCACCATTTTGCAATGGAGATACACAGGGCAGTTCTACCATCAGATAAAGCACTCTCCCATCAACACTTCAAGGGGACCCCGGGAGAGGAGGCATCTCTCACCCACCCCTGCGGGCCACCAGTCATCTGTTTGCTATCTCTACAAAGAGTCTTAGACACATGGAATCATACCATGGCACATACTGATTTCTATCTCGTGCTGTAATTATAGTAATTGAGCCAGTGCTCTGGCTTGGGGAGTGCGTTCGGTTGTTGTTGAGACTGTTTCTGGCTCATAGTAGTAAATACAGGTCATCCTTAGAGGTGGAGCCTGCTCCTTGTGTTCTCGCTTGCCATGGCTGTGGCCCTGCGCACAGTCCACCTAGCTGGCCATGTCCTGCTCTTTAGATGTACATTTATTTTTTTTTTTTGTGGTACTGAGGATTGAATCCAGGGTCATTCTACCTCTGCGCTCCACCCCCAGTCCGATTCTTTTATTCTTTATTTTGAAACAGGGTCTTACTAAGTTGCAGAGGGCCTCACAAGTAGCTGAGGCTGGCCGTGAACCTGCGATTCTCCTGTCTCATCTTCCCAAGTACTGGGATTACAAGCATGAGCCAACATGCCCGGCTTAGATGTACATTTAAAGACACCTAAGAGTCAAGTGCGGTGGTGCACGCCTGTTAATTCCCGTACTTGAGAGACTGAGATAGGATTGCCGGTTTGAGGCTAGCCTCAGCAACTTAGTGAGATCCTCAGCAACCTAGTGAGACCCTGTTTCAAAACAAAAAATAAAAAGGGCTGTAGGTGTAGCTTGGAGGTAGAACCTTCCCTGGGTTCAATCCCCAGTAATAATAATAATAATAATAATAATAATGATAATACCTAAGAGATTGAGACAGACTCCTGTTACCCTTTAGACCTTGTCTGTCCATCTGGCCTGTCCAAGGACCGAGTCTTGCCTGCTCTGATGTTGGTGGATATAAAGCTGTGAGCAAGTTCTCCGGGGATGGATGTAGATAGATGATTTGGCCTGCCCACCTCTTTTCGAGCCCACCTAGTTTAAAAGGTAAAACCAGTGAATTCAGCAAGAAGTGGCCGGCCGATCTTGGTTAGTGCTCAGCCTATGAAATGCTGCAAAAAAGGGTCAGTAGTAGAGGAGTTGTGCTTAAAACATGCGTTTATCCTCTGACAAAATTTTTAGATTCTGAGAAGTCACTCAGTCGGAAAAACTGGTGTAGATTTCAGAAGACAGGAAACCCCAAACCCCTAAATAATTCATCTGTCATTTTAAAGAAGAATCCATTTAGAAAATGTGGCCAACTCTATTATTACTCCCTCCTGGGAGGTTCTATACCTCAGGTTCTGTGCCTTGAATATGAGACACTGTGTACTCTTCGACTCTGTACTGTGTACTCTTGACCACCTTTATGGATTGAATTTTGTCCTACTTCCACTCCAAAAAAAAATATGTTGGAGTCCTAATCGCCTCAGAATATGCCTTCTGGGGTCTTTGCAGTAATCAAGTTGAAGTGAAGTCACTGGGGTGTGCCCTGATGTCATATAACTGGTGTCTTTATAAAAGGAGATTTGACACTGGCACACAGACACGTAAATCCAAAGATGGCCATCAAGCCCGTGACATTTACCTTTGTTTTGGGCTGAATCATGTCCCTTCCACCTCTCCAAATCCACGTATTGAAGTCTGAGATTAGAATGATGCTATATTTGGAGATAGAGCCTCTAAAGGGGTGATTACTTTTTTTTTTTTTGGTGGTACTGGGGATTGAACCCAGGGTGCATTCTGCCTCCGAGCTACACCCCCAGCCCTATTTTTTTTATTCTTAATTTTGAAACAGGGTGTCACTAAGTTGCGGAGGCCTCACTAAGTAGCTGAGGCTGGCTGCGAACCTGGATCCTCCTGTCTCAGCCTCCCAAGTACTGGGATTACAAGCGTGCGCCACCACGCCCTGCTGTGATTACGTTTAAATAAGGCCCTTAGGGTGGGCCCTCATCCAGTCTGACTGACCTTAGAAGAAAAGTAAACTTGGGATCAGACAACTGGGTCGCACAGCACAGAAGGAAAATCACAGAAGATGTAGGGAAAAGATTGTACCCTGTTCCTCTCTTACCTCTTCCTGTTTCTACTTCAAGGAAAAGTGGTTAACAGTTATAGAACACAAAGAAGTAGCCTTTTGGGGCACCTCTGAATGCCCTGGACAGGGTTTTCAAATCATCTGCAAGCTGAGGAGAGGAGTCCAGGAGAAATCTCCCCTGCCTCCTGATCTGAGAACTGAGAGCAAACGGATTCCTGGTGTTCCAGCCACTCGGTCTGCGGGGTTTGGATAAGGCAGCCCCACCAAACCAATATAAGGGAGTAGCCGAAGAGTTCTACTGGGGTGTAATATAATTTTTCTAAAGAATAAAAATGTTTACAGAGGATTTTCACTTAGCAAGAGTAATAGGAATAATATTTTAAAATGCTAAACATAGGTATTTCTCATACCGCATAAATCATGTACCCACACAATCTTCTGCCCTTAAGGCTAAGCCATAAACTGCAGGGAGAGCCTGGAATAAAAAGGTTATTGATAGCTGGGTATGGTGACGCATGCTTGTAATCCCAGTACTTGGAAGGCTGAGACAGGAGGATCTGGGTTCACGGCCAGCCTCAGCTACTTAGTGAGGCCCTCCACAACTTAGTGAGACCCTGTTTCATAATAAAGAATAAAAAATAGGTCTGGGGGTATAGCTCGGAGGTAGAATGGCCCTGGGTTCAGTCCCCAGTACCGCCAAAAAAAAAAAAAATGTCATTGATGGAACTATGACTTCCAAGCTGACTTTGTCGAGTCCATACTGAAATAATAGTGTCAAAACATGGGCTGTGTGGAGAGAGAAATGTTTACTTTCTGAAATTTTATAGCTTCTTTTGTACATGGGGAGTTAGAGGTGACATTTAGACACACGAGCCTAGGTGGAGAGAACCGGGGTGGTTTCATAAGGGGGACGCTGACTGCATAGGAAAAGAAAGATGAGAGGTAAAATAGATACGGAGTTCTCACTCCTTCCCCTAATTTAAGGGCTGTCTTAGAAACATTCAGTTGTTTCTGGGAAATTCCAGAACAGTGGCTTTATTTCTTGCTTTTCCAGGTACAGGCCGGGGAAATGTGAAGGGCCAGGGAATTGCAGTGTCCAGCATGGTGCGGCCATGTGATGGTTAGGAAGGCGAAGACAGGGAGACCCGAGAACACCGTGCTGTTCCTGGGCTCCTGTGTGGCCCAAAAGTGCCCCTAGCGGAGGACGTAGAAGGCAGCTGAGCCGGGGGCTGGGGAAGTTGCTACAAGGCCACCCTGGCATCCGGGACCCTGTGGCAAAGGCTGGACAGGCAGGTCAGAGGATGAAGGAGGCCGCTGTCCAGCTCCAGATCATTTGCAACACCAGTGACGTCAGACAGAGCCAAGATGGCGGAGCTGGGAGGAGGCTCCTGCCCACTGCTCTGGCAAAGGCCCGGACCCGAGACCTCCTCCCCTGTGGCTGGCTAAGTTCAGGTCAGCTCTTCCCTCCACTAACTGAAGGACAGGTGAAGGTGGGAAGGGGGCAGAGATCTCGAAAGATTATTTTATCAGAAAGACCAGTGCCATCCAATTAAGACTGTGCTAAGCTGGAAGAGGTGGAGATACATTTAGCTGACAAGATTGGCCCCTTGTCCTCTTGTACCATTTCCTGGTTCTACTTCAAGGAAAAGTGGTTAACAGTTATAGAAAAGGAGAAACCTTTTCAAAATATTACAAAAATAATACTTGAAGTATAAAAATAATATTTTGAAATACTAAATGTATGTGTAAATTAAGGCTAAGCTGTAAACTGAATTACTGATTAAGGCTCCTCTGAATATACTGAATCTTTCTTTCTTTCTTTCTCTCTCTCTTTCTTTCTCTCTCTCTCTCTCTCTCTCTCTCTTTCTATCTCTCTATCTCTCTCTATCTCTTTCTTTCTTTCGTGGTATTGGGGATTGAACCCAGAGGAATTCTACCTTTGAGCTACACCCCCAGCCCTATTTTTATTCTATATTTTGAAACAGAGTCTTATTAAGTTGTAGAGGGCCTCACTAAGTAGCTGAGGCTGCCTGTGAACCCGGATCCTTTGGTCTCAGCCTCCCAAGTACTGGGATTACAAGTGTGCGCCACCGTACCCGGCTTCTTTCTTTCTTTCTTTCTTTCTTTGCTGAGGATTAAACTCATGGGCTTTCCACCTCTGAACTTTACCCCCAGCCCTATTTTATTTTTTTGTTTTTTGAAACAGGGCCTCAGTAAGTTCCTAAGGCTGGCTGTGAACCTACGATCCTCCCTTCCATCTCAGCCTCCCACAGGGTTTTCAAATCACTATATCACTATATGCTTTCTTCTGACTTCTGTTAAAGCTTTGACTTGCTAACTTTAGTCACACGTGAGCTTCTTTGTAGGTAAATAAAATCAAGACAGGGCGATTATTCCTCTAATTCTTACTTTAAGACTGTGCTCAGTGGAATGCTGTTACTTGGCTCACAGGTATCCTGTTCACATGCCAGCAACATTTTGATGTTTGCTGTTGTTATTTGTTTATTGTAATGGGCAAACAGCAGTTAACAAACTTTACCTGGAAAGGACCAGAGAGTAATACTTTAGGTTTTGTGGGCCCCATGGTCTCTGCTGCAAATATTCCATTTTGACCATGTAATGTAAAAGCAACAGACAATATGTAAAGGCACGTGTGTGGCTTCATTCCAAAAAGCTTTATTTATAGACACAAATTTGAATTTATATAATTTGCACATGTCACAAAATCTTCTTTTGATTTTTTTTCCCTCCAGCCATTTAAAAATGTAACAACTATTTTAAACTTGCAGGCTGTAGAAAAACAGTCAGTGGACTAGATTCGGCCTACAGGCTGTAGTTTGCCAGTCTGGGCTACCATTTAACATGCAAACATCTTATATATATAAAGGAGTGCACTTCACTACAACTCTAATTTTTCAAAAATAAAAATGGTAATTGGGGAGGAAAGGAGATTAAGAAATATCTATTGCCAATTTGGGTCTAAACTTGAATATTTGATTAAAAAATAATTCAGTTGTTGTTGGATTAGTGTGAGTTCCTTTTTATAAAAGCTATTTCTGCCAATGGTGATGTTAGGAAATTTTATTTTGATGAGGAAATAATGAAATCATTGTGGTTCTCATTGACACATGGTGCCTGTGATAATCAGCAACCTTTACCAGCCGGGCCTCGGGGGACTTGCGACACTGGAGGACTGATTGGCTTCTTTAATGCTATTAAGTCCTTCTGCTGCTATTTGTAGTATGAAAAGTGTGTGTGTGTGTGTGTGTGTGTGTGTGCGCGCGCGTATGTGTATGTGTGTGTGTGTGTGTGTGAGAGAGAGAGAGAGAGAGAGAGAGAGAGAGAGAGAGAGAAAGAGAGAGAGAGAGAAAGAGAGAGAGAGAGAGAGAGAGAGAGAGAGAGAGAGAGAGAGAGAGAGAGAAGAGGTAGTCATGGGGAAGTATAAGGGCTCTCTTTTTCTTCCGGAATGGAGGAAATCCATCTTTGCTTTGTTTCCGTCTTCACAGCACAATCTGCGGATCACCAGTGTTTATTACTCATGCTCAGCCTGTCGACTCCCCACTGGCTGCAGAGATTAGTCATTAGAGACCAAAGTGGACAGTAATATGGCCCCAGAGTTCCGAGAAATTACAGAGATAAAAATTGGGGGAGTGTCCACCTACAATAGCCAGGAAGGGGCAAGAGGGAAGAAGGGTTGGAGAAGGGATGAAAAAATGCTGTCTGGCTAGGAAGACTCGGTGCAGTCCCCAGCTTCTCATTGAAATACAGCCATCTCTTGATAACTATATCTCATTTTCCCCTGAAATTGTGCCAAATAGTAATCTTTTAGAGCATGAGAGACTTATCCTTTTAAGTGAGAAAATAATAGTGTTTTCTTGGCCACCCAAAACCTCACTTAGATTTTTTTTTTTTTTTGGTACCAGAGATTGAACCTCGGGACCTTCTACCTCCAACCTACATCTCCAACATTTTTTTTTTTTTGCGGTACCAGGGATTGAACCCAGGGGCGTTCTACCTCTGCGCTACGCCCCTGGACCTATTTTTTTTATACTTTATTTTGAAACCAGGTCTCACGAAGTTGCGGAGGGCCTC